>MU192595.1:0-15465 GCA_016904865.1 Pissodes strobi | reverse complement strand
ACTGCGCCATCCAAAAAAATAGCTAACAAACTCATCAATATTATTTTAGAACACACAAAATTTCATCCATCCATAACAATTAAAAAATGTTGTGTGTGCTTAAAACGACACGATAAAAGTGAAAACTTCAACACGCGGGGTCATCGTTTGTCAGAATTTCGATCCGAGCCTTCGTTGCAGAGATACGGGCGAAAAACGGTTTTTCCCCCAAAATCTCCCCTTAAATTAGAGCCCCGGTCCCCCCTGTATGGTCTAAGGTGTCTTCCATGGGGCGCATCTACCATAACAATTTCGACCCCGTACCACTTCCCGTTCTCCAGAATTAATTATTTAAGTTTTTCCTTCTCCCCCCCACCCCTGGCCAAACGGGGGGGGGGTGTTACGGGGTCCCGTTTTCGTCCAGGATTTTCTTTTTACCCCGGCTGCATCCCCTGAAAATTTCGGCCCTCTACCTATACGGGAACATGCCAGCGTTACGTTACATATCCGAGCGTGACGCGTGACGGCTCGGTCTCATTCAACCCCCCACAAAAAATGCAAAATGCGTCTAAAGAACTTTTCATTTCAAAAACTCCTTAGATCTTATAGACGAAATTAAAAATTTTAACCTCCCTGATAACGCCAAACTCATTTCTTTTGATTTTAAGAACTTGTTCCCTAGTGTACCTCCTAAAGAAAGGATAGAAATAGTTGAAGATCTTTTGCTTAAAAGTAATACAAACGTAGTTAATTTCATGGAAATTAGTAGTGCCCTAAAAACCTGTATAAATGAGAACTATTTCCAATTTGACATCACTCTTTATTCGTCAGAAGAAGGCCTCATTATGGTAGTCCCTTACGCCCTCTATTAGCAGAAATATTTATGGTTTACTTAGAAAATAAAATACAAAATCACCATTTATTCAAGAAATATTGGCAAAGGTATGTAGACCATATTTTGGGGTGTTTCACAGGTATACAGACACAGTTAATGATTTTCTTGGAATACATCAACAGTTTACACAAAAACATACACTTCACTTTAGAATCAGAAACTAACAACTCAATTAACTTTCTGGACTTAGTGATTTCCCGTGAATACAATAAACCCTCCTTTGCAATATACCACAAACCTTCCCATACAGACACAACCATTCACAACACTTCCTTACATCCATTCTCACACAAACTTGCTGCTTACCATAGTATGATACATAGATTAATTAATATCCCAATGAAAAAAGTAAACTTTGATAAAGAGTTAAACCTTATTAAGCAAATAGCTATAAACAATGGATATTCACAAAAGATGGTAGACATTATTTTGAAAAAGAAATCCACCAAAAAATAACATCACTCATTTACCCACAACAACCTAAAATACATACACAATACAAAACAATAACTTATACAGGGAAAATTTCCGAAAAAGTTAGCTCTATCCTTAAGAAAGACCATTTTAACATCGTTTTTAAAACAAACAACACTATAGGAAACTTTTTAAGAAATAGCAAAGACATAGTCCCAATGCCTCATAAATGCGGTGTTTATAAGTTAGCTTGTGGGTCATGCACAAAGAGCTATGTAGGTCAAACGGGTCGTACTTTCGGAGTTCGAATTAAAGAACATAAAAGAGATTATCTGAACAATAAGCCCAATGAACAGTTCACTATCCTCCATACAGAAATTAAAAGTAAAAAATTGTTGTTTTTGGAATCCTTAGAAATTAACAAACTTCAAAAATCAGGAAATATACTTAACGACCAATTATTAGAAACAAATAATTATCCGTTATTAAATTGATTTTAATATGTCCAGTTTACTACCGGTCCCTATGGCTGGGTTTTACAAATATTTTTTTAATATTTGACGCCTCGTTCCCTCTTTTGTACCTTACTGTCAAGGTTCATAGACAGGTTAGGTTGCCTGGTAACTTTAGACCAATAAGAGGATTGCCCGGGAATACGTCACATGTTTGCCAGATTTGAATAGAACCGATGCGGCGTATAGGAAATTGCTTAAATAATTGTTATAATTTTGACTATTTTTTTAATAACAGCTTTAAAACATCGTATTAAAGATATTTAGACTTTAGAGAGAAATAAGAGATTTACATAGGTGCAAGAAATTTTACTTTTATCATGCCTTTTTAATCAGAGTAGTTATATAATTTTTTAATAATTGAATTGCATATAGCAAGTTATTACTTTAGTAGTATTTTGTTAGTTTTTTGCTTTGAATTCTTAAAAGAAGAAAGGGAAAAGGTAGTAATTTTATCCAGTCAAAAAAAGCAGGAAATTAAATACATTTGTTTATTTATTCAAGACGGCAATCCTAGTACAAAATGTAGTTACATCAATTAATTTGATCCTATTTCTACACAAAAGATTAGGTAGTTTTAATTTAGCACGTTCTCAAATGCTACAATAACAATATTACATGTATACATATTAAAAAGGGACATTCGCTTCACATACAAACAATGCTAAAAAGATGATCACAATTTAAAATTTGACTAGCCTATCAGGAACTAAAAATATGATTTTTTAAAAGTCTTTTGTAACTAGTAACCGTTCCAGCATTTTATATCTTTTGTAGTATTTTATTAAATTCATTTATATCCTTGTAAAACACCGACATCATGGTATCTGTATCTTGTTCGAGTTATATTATACTGGTATCTACTTCTTGTAAAGTAATTGTGGATTTGTGTTCTTAATGTTAAAAATGCATTAAAATAATTTGGCATTAATCCTTTTTTCAATTTATAAATAAGGGCGTTGTTTTACTGAGAATCATTTAAGTAGCTTCAACAATACCGTAATTGGAGTATAATTATAGCTACAGACCGTTCAGCACACTTAGACTGTTACGTCATAATTACTGACGCCTTTAAAAATAATACACATGTCTTAGATAGACTCATTTGTCATTTATAAGTTTAGCCACAAGATGTCTCTGTTATTTATTTTTATTACCGATTTCATTTTGTGGTTAGAGTGCGTTCCGTTTTTACTCATTTTTAAATACGTTCTATAATGCGAACTGCTACTTTTACATTTAATGCAGTGCTGCCCTGAAGCATTAACTTTAATATTAAATATCTAAAAATGTGGTTTGATAAATTTAATAAAGATGTTGAATATTAGTTGATGAGCTAACCCAAACTTACTTGTTTTAAGGGCAGAGCAGCTAATAATTATTTCTTGTTTATATCCATCCACTTTTGTCATGCAATTATTATGTTTCATGTAGGATCATACATTTTATATTTAATATAGCATAGCATATAAATTCAAAATATTTTAAAAAATATGTAATTAAGGTATCCCCTAAATTAGGAAAAATAAAATGCAATTATTATGGGAGAAAACATATATTACCGGGTATTATTTATTTCTGAAAAAACTCCCAATGTCACCAAAACAAAAACAAAGCATCTGGACATTTCAAAATAACACTAAGAATACTACGGCAAAAGTTAAAAAAAATATTCATTAGTCTTCATTGTCTGAAGAATCAAACTCATCAGAGTCAGATTCATTTAAGTCTATTCTCACTGGAAAAATGTTAGAAGCATCAATGTATTTTTCTTTTTCCCATGCCTCACTTATCAGGTTATCTGTGTGTCTGACATAGTTTTTCCATTTTTGAGGCGCGACCTAAAATTATTTTTAAATTATAATTTACCTAAAATAATTTTTTAATAATGTCTCATCTAATACTACAGGCTTTAACGAATAAGGATTATTCTTATTTTTCATGTATTCTCTTAAAAAAACTAATCTTTTATGGGCGATGGATGGCTGTTCCATAAGAGACTTTCTGTTCGAAATTGCCACTTTCTCCATTTAAATTTTAATTTTTTCAAGCCAACACTTAAGGAACCCAATGATATCTGGGTACCATCAATATCCAGCAGTTGTTTTTTAAGTGTTTTTAGTGTTTTATGTTCACCTTAAAAAAGAACAGAAACATAAATAGAAATATAATTACTACAAAAATTTAAAATCTACCTGCTGCATACATAGCATAAACTCCTATTCTTATGACATGCTGGTGTACTTTGTAGAGTGGAGTTCCTCGTGCTGAAACATGAGCAGCCTGAACTTTGACTCTATAGTTATGATCAGTTTTGATGCCCTTAGAAACCAATCTTTGAATAGAAGACAAGGAAATATCTAATGCATCTGCAACACGCTATAATAATATAAAAAATTAGGAAAAATCACAATTATCAGATGCCTACAATATAACTTTATTAATAATATGAAGTTAAATAAATTTTTCCATATCATTGATACTTACATTATACACGGCGTTCAAGGGTAAAAGCGGTTTACCGGCATCTTTTTCTTGGGTAAAATATCCCACCAATTTTAAAATAAGAGCTTGCTCTTTTTCAGTTAATCGATAAGGCATTTTAAAAAGATTATTTCGTTTTGATTTGAAATTTGACGCTAATAGATGTCAGTGTCAATAGCACCTATCAAATTTAATTTTTCCAGTATAGACTAATATAGGAAATACGTTCACGGCATTAAAAGAGATGGCATGATATGACGTAACGGTCAAAGTGTGTTGAATGAAGTTTAAAACCAATCTCATTCCCCGGTCTAACAACACTTCCAAGATCCTATATGCTTTTTGGACATCAAATACAAAATGCTGACACAATGCTCAAAATGTGGTTGCACTATCACTTTAAATAATATAATGCGAGCATACAGAATTAAATTTTTGGCAACTTTTGCAAAAAACAATAGGTAACTTTTTTTCTGACCTTTTTCCATTACGTTCCTTTAAAGAAAGGGGATTGCTAATAATTTGAAAACCGAGATATTTTTCAATATTTATCCATTTTATAGGTTCCTTTTATATAAGTAATTCATAATTTTTCAGATTGATTTTTTAAGTTTATTATTTGTACTTATTAACATTACCATTACTTTTGTTTTTTCAATATTTAATTTTAGTTTATTAATTTTTGTAAATTCATAATTACAATAAATAAGACATGCTAAAATTACTTGAAAAATATTAAGTATTGTTATTCAATGTGGTGAATTTGCATAATTATTATCTAACACTTCAGTTTTAGAATCTAACCTAGAATAAATCAGAATCATGAGCCTATATAATTAATACATAATTTTTAGCTTTGGCTTGGCACTATTTCACTTTCCGCTATCACAAATAGTACTTGTTCTAAAAGTTACAGTTATAAATGTACCTATGCAACTAACTAATATCTAATCGATGCTATCAAGCAACATTTAACACTAAAAACAGTACTAAAAACACACAAATTTGACTCAAATATTATTTTAAACGTTTAATGTCCACATAGCACAATGGCAATCTGTAACAAAGTTCAGATTCTGGCAAACATGTGACGTTTCTCCCGTCCCTAGCGTTTCTCCCCTCTCGTAGTTACCAGACAACCTAACCTCTCTATGAACCTTGCCTTACTGTAATGTTATTTATACCCAGTCACTTGACAGTTGCCGAGCATGACATCAAGTAACGATCGACTCAATTTCGCATTCCAAAGAAAGTTCCCTATTTACTACTTTCTTAAAAGTTCTCCCAATAGTTTCTATATAAATTATTATGTCTAAAAAATGTGATTTCCTTGTATATTTAATTTTCATATCTTCTGAATAAAGCACCGTTGGTTCGTTTAAGAGTACTTGCTCTTCATATTCTCTTCTACTTCAAATTCTGGTTTTGGGTTAGTTTGAACTTAATTTCAGTCTTTGATCTACATAATTTACCTCTGACTTTTATTGACTTAATTATGTTAATTTTTCAATTTTCTGTTCAGAAATAGTTTTCATTATAATCCCGCCATTTCTAATTTCGTTAGTTTTACTTATTTATTTCTCCATTTAGTTTGAGATATCTTGTGTTTTATAATTAATAGCGGGACATTTTAATTAAAACTGAAGCTGATAATACTTAAATAGTAAGTGACTTATTATCAACAATTACATATATGACTTAAAAGCTCAACAATAACGTACCATAATTACATAAAAATAAATTGGTTGCTCACACAACATATAAACGTCATTCATTGACTTATTGATAATATATGAATTATCAAATTATGAACTGTCACCAGAAAGCAAAGGCTTTTTAGTATAAGTTGACCTTTCCATTTTAGAATATTGTTTTTAACCTTTGAAAATGGTGCCAGATTTGCTTCCGAAACCTAAATTATTTTTTTGTTTTTCAGCTTCGTTATGGACAATTCTCGCTTACGTGACAGTCAACTCGGCGACGTGACGCGACATCGCGCTGCATCTGTCGCAACGCAGGAGAGTATTGTCATATATGTCGGAAAAAAGAAGTTACTCGGAATACAAAATCACACCATTTTTAAAAGAAGAACGAAAAGTGTATTAATATTTTAGAATGGAAGCCGGAAAAATTATTGTAGTCTGAAAAAATATTCCCTGATATTTTAAACGCGATGAGGCGTCACGTAGTACAGCTCAAGTGTAAAGAACATCAAACATTTACGGCTGCAGCTTATCGAGTGATAGTGTCACGTCGCCGAGCTAAGTGTCGCGTAGATGGGACTTTTAATTTTAGTAAATTAGATTAGTGCCATATACCTGGGATTGAAGGGGTCCTAATCATAAACTCTTGACGCATTACACAATAAGAGCAACAGCAAAATTCAGATTAAACTTAACCTTGAGAATTAATAGGCTAAATGTCGAGGTAGATAAACTAAATCCGGATTACATTATGTAATAAGTAACTAGAAATTTATGTTGTAGAATGCTCTAGAGAGAGTTTTGGTGGAGATGGGATTGGGTGGTGCCAGAGGTTTGCACAACTACTATCAGTGCAGAGTAATAAATTATATCAGTGTGTTAAAAAGGCGATCCCAAGAATTGGAGCAACATTACTCATCTCTTATAATACCCAGAACTGAGGCATCGGTAGGCGAAATTGGGAAGTAAGTCTACTCATTAAAATACATGTATTTTAACTATTTCGTTAAGGATAATTGACAATCATTTTTTAAATCGGCTGTAGTAAATTGAAATTTTAGTTTTTCTCTCAAATGACGGGTTTCGCATGCCTATTGCAGCATTATCAAACCTGAAATAAAACACTAATTATTTGTCATGGACATTTATTTGATACTATTCTCCATTGACTACAAGCAAAAAGATATACTGCACATGAAAATATTTATTTTTCTAAAATAATAAATACCCTTAATACTACATAATATCTGAGGAAATACCGTTTGATATCTGAAAAATCATATACGAATATTCAATCAACGCAGGCATCCTAAAAATGCAGGCCTTTAATAAATGTATAGCAGTAACACTTATAAAATTGGAGCGTACATATCTATTTTGTACTAGTTGTTGGTAGTTGCATCTATCATTGACAAATATTTGTATTCAATAAGTTCTCAATTATTTACTTACAACTTCCATTTTACATTCTTCATGTTAATTATTTCGGTCTTAGCATCGTCTGTTCTGCACTTGATGAATGCATCAAGAGTTTTTATAAATCAAAAGCGCATAATTACGATGATGTATGGCTTAAATCAATAATGGAAAAATATTAACATTGTCTTCAATCTATATTTCGAGAACGTTATTATGCATGATTTTTCTTTTAACTTATTATTCTATTAAATATAGCGTTTTGCGTTAAATGTTAATATCTTTGTCCTTTTCGTGCATTACGTTTTGTGTATGATCCAATAATAATCATTTTACTCTGGTGATTTCCTGTATATTTTAAGCCCTTTCTTGCTGGTGCATTGCATAATTACATGTCACTAATTTTTTCATAAAACCAGTCACCTTAAAAATCATCGACGATCAATATTAGAGACCAAAATGGAATTGTAGTCAAGAAATAGAGGAAAGGCACAGTATTTTGCAGGATTTTATGAGAAAAACGATATTATACCATTGAAGATGGAGATCAGAGTAATAATTAAAGATGCTAATGGAAGCGCAACAAAACAATCGCAGATTGGAGAGGCAGCCGAAATAAATAATGTCAAGCAAAATTATTAAAAGCAATACAGATATCAGTTAGCTGATTACCTATATGATATATGGAGAAGGAATTATGGTTACAATACCTAACAAATATTTCTTACTTAATGCTGGATTTATTCCGCTAGTAAGAATAATACAGAATTCTGCAAATATGAATGAGGGAGTGCAACAAAAAGAGTCACAATTGGTGGATTTCGAATAAAAAGATCACATTTACAATTATAATGAAACAGGTATTATGAGGGATACAATACACAAATTCTAAACAATTGGAAACTAAAAATCAATTTTGAACCGAAAGTAAGAAAGGGAATTTATCGTCACCTACAATATTTGTAATGCTAGTAGATTAGATTAGGTAAAAAACAATAAAAATAAGACTGAAATATGAATGTGTATTTCAAGATAAACCCGAATTTGCTGTTGGGGCGCAAACAAACAAAACTAACCCAAGGCATGCCCAAAATCAAGAATAAACAACTTTAAAAAATATTTGCATTCTCGACTGGCGCACGTAAGCATGCGTGAAACCTCACTCTTTGGTGTACCTAGACGCGAATCTCTGTACTGTGTCCTGGACGACAATGTACGGATGTACCCAACATTAACTAAACGTGAATTGAAGTGTACTTTGTTGCACTGCAATTCCTAACTGGTATAGGCGAGCAATCGCTCTCACATAGGAGGTATTGTAAATAAGCATACCGATTAGGATCCGTGAATTATGCGTATACTGTGTTCTTTCTCATTCTCTCGCAGGTTACATGCTATAGATCTATATCTTTTTATTGCACTCGCGTTCTCAGCTGGCTAACGGCGCTAAAGAAGTTTTGAAATTGGTGTCGCTTTTTCTGTCTCCTCGAGCTTTTCCGTTTCCGATTCGTCGGGTCTCAAATCCCACCCAACGGCGCTAAAGAAGTTTTCACTTCAAAGAAATTATAGTATAAACAAAGAAAAAACACGCAATGCTTGTTCACTAGTACCATAGGAATACATACTAACTTATGTCTTATTAAAGCTTACTAATACTCTAATATCTAACATTGGCCACACTTTCTACGCCAAAATGCTCCAGGGGTTTAAAAAACATTTGGAAGTGCCAGTAAATAAATGCTCCAAATATATCTTTAGGGTACATTGGCTGCAATGTATTAAAACATCGAATCATGAGACAGAACACAGACATATGTACTCCAGCTCCCACAAGAAAGAAAACAGGATATATCCACAAAACTTGGAAAATAATAGTAAGAGGTAATGTTATGGGGCTACAGGTTAAAAAGTCGGAAAAGTGGATGACTAAAATCCATATGCTTCCAAGGAAGTCAAGAGAACGTTTGAAAAATTAGACGATAATCATGATATGATATGATTTATTATAATGCATAATAATTTTTAATTTAATAGTTTGCAAATTATTTATATTGTAATTTCAATACTTATGGCATCTACCTACCTATTAATTTATCATTATAGGTGGTATAGGGTGAGAGTAAAAAAGGAAGAAGATCAAATGGCAATCGACTCAGAGATAAGCTGCAGGGAAGCAGATCTTATCGCTACCAATTTCCAATTACTGAGTAATTTAGAACCAGCGGTGGAGGGGTAAGTTGTTGATTATACGGTCTCTTTATTTAATCATTAATGTATTATATTTTTGTATGTACTCGATATCTTGCTGAAAATGGAAGATAATATTGTTGTTTGGGTAATCCAATCTAACCCTTATTTAATGGTTTCTTACTTTTTCTCAAACTTATTATTTTCTTTCTTTTAGATTTTTCTATGTATGCAGAATAATCTTGTTGACTAGCATTTAACAGTCGTTCGTTGTCGTTTTTATTTGGTTTTAATTAGCACGGTATGAGAGTTTTTTTTGTATGCGAGTCTATGTTTGGGTTAGTTTGGGTTGTACCTGATATTTATTTCTTAAATGTCTTGTAAATGGCGAGTCTTTAATTCTAAATTTGTAGGATGTGTTCGAAATACTCTATATATGTTTATTGAGAATGCTCTTCTTATTACACGATTTTGAAAGATTTGTAGTTTTCTTTTGATAGTTGCTTGCAGAATACCACATGAGGGCTCGACAGAATATAGTGTGCCTGAGAATAGATTTGTAAATTATTAGTTAATTTTGCTGACTTGAAAGCGATCCCAGTTTTATTAGAATAATTTTTTGTTGTGTTGGAAACGTTTTTTAGATTATGTGCCAAATGTGTGGAAATCCCATTCTTTTGTCAAAGACTATGATAAAATATTTAGGGTTGTTTCTTTATATGTATAGTTTCGTTTTGTATAGTTAGAGATGTTTATTTTATTATTTTTTAATTTGCGTATAAAGATTGACATCTCTATTGTGGCAGTAATTTTAATTTTCCACGTCTCGTGATATGTTAGGAGTATGGACACAGAATAGCCAAGAGTCAGAATATCGAATCGGAGTTTCCCGCTAAAACAATACATAACCTTAACCTGGGAATAGAACCTGCCGGTTCATAGGCGTCGGCTTGGAATAGCTCGGCAATTATTACTGTTTCTCGCTTCGTCCCGAGCAGTAGCGGTTCGTTTTAATATTTGCGGATTTTTAGAGGTTCGAAATATTGTGTCACATTATTTTAATTATTATTATTCTAGATTTTGAACTTTTTAGTATAGTGTTTAGTGTAGTTCAGTGTGGGATATTTAATTTTCTTAAGAAGATGCAATCTTATAAGAAAGCTAGTACTATGTGTGCTGCAAGAAATTGCAATAAAGCCCAGTATAATTCAGACAAGAGTTTTTCGGTTCCCGAAGGATATTCAAAGGTATCTTTTGTTCTTATATGTACTTCAATTTAATAACTAATAATTGATCATTTATACTTATTTTATAGAATAAAGTGTAGGCCATAATACCTATGAGAGAATAAGTAAAATAATAAATATAACTTTATTTTCGTGTATAAGCAAATGTTTTTCTCTGATAAACATAAACTTCGGATAGATTAATTTTTCAGAATGTAGTACTCTTAAAGGGTAGAAAGCTGCTTTGTAGTAGACAGTGTAGAAACTATAGAAATGTATTAAATATAACTATAAAAACCGGATTATATTATGTAAGTAGAAATAGTGAGGATACACTTTTCTTTTTATTTTTACATACATATATTCTTAAACTCGTATCTTGGATCAAAACGTATGGAAAGCAGAATTGTTTTGCCTATACTAATAGAACTTATTATAAGGAAATATTTCATTTATGTCATTTTAAATCAATATCGAATGCCAGTATTTTTTGCTTGGTTCCGTACGATATTGTCATTAAGAACCAAAGTCTAATTTTTCAAACGATTCGCGTAAATCGTCGTCTTTTCAACAGTAATATTCCTATGGAGGAGATGTCTTATCCAAAAGACCGTGAATTTGAAACGAAAAAATGATTTTAAAAAATTTATATGAGACAAATTTTGGTTTCCAATCTGAAAAGACTCCGAGAGTTTTAGCTCGAGGGTTCTTGTCTTTCATTGTAATAGAAAATTTGTCGAATAAAAATTAATTTGAAAATTGCATTTTTGAGTTTTACATCGACGGGATTCGATAAGGCGATGACGCTAGAGGTATATTTTATTGGACAATTTCAAGAACTATTTGTTTAGAAAGAGTCTTTTTATTTGGAATTTTTCTGGGAACAAGGGAAGTTACTAACATTTAAATACCGACTCATTTCAAACTTTAATTGTCTTTGAATTCACAAAATAAATGCACTTTTTAAAATGGCGTATAATCTTAGAGTTGATCCATACCTAGTCATTGCCCTAGGAAGGAGATTTCTTTGTAAGATCCAGGATACTTGATGAGAGCGTTTGCATTTCGCATTAGAAAATTATATTGAAATTAAATAGTCAAAACTAATAAAATAATGGTAATAGCCTTGTTAATTTTAATTATTTATTTGTTGAATAGCATTTTTAATTCTAATACGAGATATGCGTTAAATTATTATGATTTTGAAATGTATCTAATGTTACGTAATACTACAAAAACGAGAGGTCTTTTCGTTTTGGTCTTTTCGATTTGGTCTTTTCACCGCTTCTTATCGAAAAATACCCCATGCCGTTACCTAGGACGGTTGCTAGAGAACCGAGAATTTTGATTGGTTCGTTAAATGTGAGTGAAATTGTCTCCGAAATTATACAAAGTTATATGGCATGTTTAATTTTTATTGCAGTTACCTGACCATTGTTTGCATAGGTACCTATTAAACAATATTGATAGTGTTATGAAACTGTAGCAATATCTTTTTGTACAATTATATTGCCACGCTCTATTGCCATTTCCGAGCACAAGCGTCTAGCGACCCTACTAAATTTTCGATACCAAAGGCCACCTATACTACATAGGTGGCCTTGCGTGGAATGTATTCACAAAGAAGGGGGATTCTTTGTGAATGTATTCGCAAAAACATATACAAGCTGCTGTATATCCACTATAATACGGCTTTTGTTAAATATATCCTGGTTTTTAGTTAGATAAAGCAAGCACGTAAAAAGTGCATCCGAAGTACGGGCACGTATTACAATAAGTAATATTTCACTTTTCGCATGGCCCGCCGCTCGCTACGGGGGCTCAAGAAAAGGAAACTAACCAGGTGCTAACCCAAGACATACCCAAAATCAAGAAAAAAACTGTTTAGAAACAACCTTAAAAAATGAAAAAAAAAGCAACGGGATTCGAACCTGGGCCGTCGATAGCCGCCGATTTGAGACATAACCATCTAGACCTCGCGACCACGAGGGCTCTTGCTGCAAATTGATTGCATCGAATGCAATCGCTTGAGTCAACGCCACCTACACTAGATGGCGTTGGAGTATGCGGTATCGAAAATTACATCGGTTCTCCAGACGCTTTTTTTTCGAGCATATCCAAACGAACATTCAGATTTTTTTGGAAATTTGCAAGTACCCCATAATATCATCCGATTTGTTTCAAGTTTAGATTATTTATTTCATGAATATTTTGAAGAGAGGGTAGTAGACAGTGTCATGCACAATGTATATAATAAATGTAAAAAATGTTCCTTTTCACCATCCATGTCAAAGTTTTCCGAAAGAATATGTTATCAAATTGTACCTAAGGATGAAATTATTTTTCACAATAAAATGTATAAATAGAAATTTCAAAACATGAGAACCGAAATAAATTAATTATATGGAAAAATCAATAAAACATTAGAAATGTACATTTCTACTACTATTTCCATCTTCATTATTTTATTCAATCTATTCTTCTAAAGCACCCTAACGCCGACCCTGGCAGCTTTAGGCTAGTACCCTCCTGAGGTATATGCCCGCAAAATGGCGTCTGTTCATGCGGCATTTTCAACGGCGGGTGCCCAGAGTCGATATTCTGATTCTTGGCTATTCTGTGGTATGGATATGTGATAGCGGCTGCTTTGTTGCCTGGGCATAATAACACGATTGTGCCATTAAGATCGTGTAGTCAGCGCACAGAACTATTCACGAAGTGTGCATACATTATGGAACGTCTGCTATGTACAATAAAGTTGAAAGCACGGCTCCCTACGATACGCCTTGCGTTTAAGTGTTAATGACCTCATACCTTTCGGTGTCAAGATTAGAAGCTCTACATCGAATGCAAAGGATAGCTTGGGTTGTTTATAATTTATATAATAGGTCGTCATGCCATTTCTTATCAAAAGTCCTCTGGATATGTAGGTGTTTAACAGAGAGAAAAAAAACTAAAAGGAGAGGCGACAATAAGCGTCGGCACCTTTCATGTTGGTTTACCCGTTTTGGTGACCTTGACTCTGCTCCGGGAGAAAAATATTTTAAGCTAATGACATTGACATCTGATCACCTGAAATCGGCTGATGGTGTTTTGATTTTGACAATTATACCCTTTGTGCAGGACATGCGCATACAAAATCTATTGACAGGCTGTCGCCTCTCCTTTTAAGTTTTTTTCCTCTCTGGTGTTTACTTCGGAGTTAAAGCCATTGTTCCTGGGCTAAATTGTTTACGAGCGATGTTGATCACTATGACGATAGCGTGTTTCCAGTTTGTCGAAAGGTCTTTTTGAATGAATTAAAAGGTATCAATATTGTGTGCAAATGAATTTAATATTATGCCTTATTGTAGTAATTTATTATACCTATTATTATAAGTATAGTAGTACATTTGTAATTTTCACATATATATTATAATTCAAAAATTTCAAGCTTGTTTGCTTCTATATAAGCCACTTTTCAACTTGACAAGATTCTGACAGTGCAATTAAATGCCCGCAGCTTTTCAATAACGTTGATATTGCCTATAAAATACCTCTAATCTGTCAATACACTGCGTGAAAATGCGTGAAGTTGACGCTAATGTCTGCAAATGAGATTAATTTAGATCTATAGTGTGATATAAAATATGTTTTGAATTTTTAATATATTTTAAAAAGTAACGAAAATATAGTAGGGCTCATTTAAAAATCATAAGTTTGCTATGAATTTAAACGTTGAATTGTTTTTTATTATAACGTTAAAATGAACAGGACATTCCATCAAATTTGTATTTAAATTTTTTGATATTTTCAATATTAACCAATATAGAAGGCGGGTAGAAATATAATGAGGCGCAATATCAGAATGTATGTTTTATTTTAGTATTCAAGACGTCCCAGAAGGAAATGGACAAATGTTAACAAGCTAATTCAGAAGTGACATCGAGTCAAACAAAGGCTGATTATAATAATAATTGTAGATCAAATTTTTGATATAGCATTGCAAGTAAAGCATATGTGATTATAAATAATACTGGGAAAAGACAAGTTTATTCATTTCATTATACACAGTTTTTAATTATAGTCCTTATCTAAGTATCTCATAATCGTAACCTTGGTAATGTAAGGATTGCGTATATCTTCCTAATTTCATAAACTTAATTTTAAGAAATGCAATTAAATTATTTTTTCATGGAATAACCCAATTATAGAAGTTAAAGCTACTTTACACTTTGTCAATTTAAGTTAAATCTAATAAAGTGATAGTTTATCCTTGAGTTGTTTAAAATCAATACTGAATATATCACATTCAGAAATTCGCCGTAAATGTTATTGCGTGAGCGTGATTGATAAAGTTTTTGAAGATATCTGTTTGACCACCTATATCAGTGGCGGCTTATGAGGTTACGCCGAGCCTACTCAATAATTTAAGAACACAATAATCACCGAATTGAAAAAGGTGTCAGTGCATAAAAATATCTTCTAAATTATTCAATATGATAATGCCCGCAAACATTACTGTGTAATAAATTTCAAACATCGTTTAATAGTTGGAATCTAATCTGCCGACCTCGTTCACATAAGAGCTCCATAAAAACCGCGCGTGCAGTTCGTCAGCCAGTCGATCGTATGATTTATATTAGCGGTGTACTGCGGGCTTTTCGACC
>JAEQML010059672.1:0-28266 GCA_016904865.1 Pissodes strobi | reverse complement strand
TGTGCCACTATTGCTATCACTGCTACGAGATCGATTAAATTAGAGAAAAGTTGCCTTTTTGAAGCCCATTCAGGATCCGTCCGCAGTGTTGTCCAATTCCTGTTAGTTTATAAGATACAGGGTGATCTATGAAAAATGCCTAAGCATATTTTGTCGATTATTACAATATCTGTTCATTTTCGAGGCACAGTTTAAACTCGAGAGTGTTATATTTTTCCGCTCTACAACATGGTACCTTCAAATTCCACCTCTGGCGTTTCGAGTTCAGGCTACCAGCATCAACTTCATTTCCTTAAATACGGACCTGGACTAAGCGGGAAATTTTACTCTATGTTCCCAATAGCGCTTTGACCAAACTGAATCGCGTCAAACTCGGCTCTTATTGCCTCAATACCCCCTACATTTTTTTACCGTCGCGTTGCGTCCTCGGCTCGCCTTTGATATGACGATGTCATTGAATTGGCGCTTAGTGTACCAACTTATATTTTTAATTCTGTAAACTTTGACGCTACCCTCTACACCATCGAGGCATTGCAGAAACATTGCTAGAACGTAGAGACATGGATTCGTTTCGCCGCATCGAAAATTATGCACATTTACATTACAGTCGCGCTATAAAATATGCGATACTGTACGTTAGATATGAATATGCGTCCGGGGGACCCTGAAAAGTTTTACTTAGCGGGACTTAACGTGTTAAAAACGTTGAATGGGTGCGTTTTACGTAGAAATACGAAACTTAATTTTTAGCTAAAACAAGTCTTCTGGTCAAAAAAACATTAATGGGGAGACGTTGTTATCTCTTTTTATTAAAGAGACAGAAACACTTTTGTAAAACCCTATCTTTTTAACATTAGACCTAACACATCAGCATCAGTGGTCGTTCAATTGTGATAAAATCAAATAAAGCCGATAAATGTGTTCGGAAAAAAAAACAAATTATACAGGGTTACTCAAATATTTGTTGTTTCCGATATTACCTACATCCTATTTTTATTAGTTATGCGACCGTATGTTTACTTCTCTATTTATTTATGCGAATTTTAAGAAACGTTTAGTTGTCTATATTATGTACAGGGTAAAGTAAAACATGCAAGTGGAAAATAGGAGAGAGCGCTTTTTTTAACTTTTAATCAAAAACAATAGGTACTAACTTGTACAAAATCAAAAGACACCATTAAAACGTTAAAAGATACTCAATAAGTTTTGTGCTCACCACGATTATTAGTGACGACGCTACACCTTCTTTGCATACTTGGTATCAAATGATCTAATAATGCTTGTAGTATTGCCCACCAAGCTTCCTGTAAAGCAGCGAACAGTTGGACGCGGTTTTCGAAGTTACCTTCTTTCCTTAGAATTCTTCTTTGGCGCATGTCCCATGCATGTTCTATTGGATTTAAATCCGGGGACTGGGTGGGCCACGGCATACGTTAGTAGCATTATCTTTTTAAAATATTCATACTGTGCTTGCGGTGTGCGGTTTCGCATTATCGTGCATATGGAAAGACAAAACTGGTTGGAGTATTTCTTCTACATAGCGATTGGCGTTAAGAAAGTTGTCTAGCCGAATTAGGTCGGTTCTTCCTCCTATACTGATCTCACCCCAATCCATAACAGTTCCGCCTCTGTATGAATGA
Organism: Pissodes strobi; assembly: GCA_016904865.1. NCBI lineage: Eukaryota > Metazoa > Arthropoda > Insecta > Coleoptera > Curculionidae > Pissodes > Pissodes strobi. Next base: position 26,626 of record JAEQML010059672.1, on the reverse strand, counting down.
ACCTCTTGTACATTATTTAATCATGCTTCATTACCTGGAGTTCTCCATATTCGTACACGTCTAGAGTCAGGATGGAGCTCAAATCGTGATTCGTCCATAAAGAAAATAGGAGCCCATTGAAAATTGTCCCAAAAAACATGTTCTTGCACCCATGTTAAGCGGGACGACACGATTTCCCTTTGTGAGTGGTTGGCATCTCAAAGGTCTCCTAGATTTTAAGGCCGCTTCGTGCAATTTATTAATGAGAGTTCTGGATGTTATCTGTATACCTACCGTGGGTCTGCTGTAGTCTCATTTTCAGTCCAGATGCTGTTGTAGTCGGATTTCTTCTTGCAGATAATTGCAAAAAACTGTCTTGATTTTGATTGGTAATGCGACGTGGTCCTAGGTGCCTTTCGGATACAAGCCATGCTTCATGACAACGGACAGAATATCGAGAGATAAAACTTTGTGTCGTACCAAACGCATGAGCCACATCGATCATTGCATGTGCCACATCGATCGGTCTCCCTTGTTTTTCCTTTCTCACTTTTAAGCACACAAATTTCTGGATTTGTTTAACGAATACTACTCATTCACTTGATTGCCAAAAGTGACGCAAGTATTAATTTATTCAATGTTACCATGAAGACAACAACGGTACAATAAGGTAACAGGTAGATCATTTCATACAAAGTTTGCAGGAAAGTGTAGGCTAAAAACGTTCGGGTACACGGCCTATTGAGTATCTTTCAAAGTTTTATTGATATTTTTTATTTTTGACTTATTTTTGATTAAAAGTAAAAAAACGCAGTGATATTGAAGTACTGCCATGGCTCGCCCAGTCCCCCCATTTAAATTCGATAAAATTCCATGGGACATGCTCCAAAAAATAGTTCTATGGGAAGGTTACCCCGACCGTCACCAACTCGTCGCTGCTGTACAGGAAGCTTCATGGAGACTACGACAAGCAGATTAGATCATTTGATACAAAGGATGCAAAGAAGGTGTAGAGCCGTCATTAATAATAAATTGTGGTGGGCACACGACCTATTGAGTATCTTTTATTGGCGTAACGGTGTTTTTTTAATTTTATATAAGTTAGTATTGTTTTTGATTAAAAGTTATAAAAACGCTCTCGCTTATTTTCCATTTGTATCTTTTACTTTAGTCTGTACATAATATAGACAAATAAACGTTTCTTAAAGATTCGCATAAACAAATAGAGAAGTAAACATACGGTCACATAAATGATAAAAATGGAATGAAATATCGGAAATAAGAAATCTTTGAGTGATAATTTGTTTTGTTTTCGAATACATTATTATCTGCTTTATTTGATTTTATCATAATTGAACTGTTGCTGATATATTACGCCTAACGTTAAAAAATAGGGTTTTACAAAATTGTTTCGGTCTCTTTAATAAAAAGAGATAACAACGTTTCCTCATTAAGATTTTTTGAGCAGAATACATGTTTTAGTCACAAATGAAATTGAAAATTATGTTTCGTAATTCTATTTATTTTTAATTTCAAACGCTCTTTGAAGGACCCCGTATAATATACCTAATAACTTTAAGTTAAGTTGAACAGTCATTTTTCAAAGACAATACAACAACCTTTTGGAAGCATCATGGCTCGTGAAGATCCGTACGTTTTTAAGAAAGTTATTGAAGTTTCAAAGTCACCTGACATTTTCAATATCCCTAGACTATTTCCATGTGTGTATATATTTGGCGAAACGAGTAGTTCATTCCTTGCACGATAGACCAAGCTGTAACCGATAGGTACACATATATCAACCGAAATAAATAAATCCTTGTATTATATCTAATTTGAACGAGAACATAAATACTTACGTTACTTGATCCATACCTTTTCTGCAAAATTAGGTAACAGTACATTATTTATTTTCAGATAATCACCATTGACCTGTCTTTCAACAAAATAACCTTATTGAGCCAAAATCTATTCAATAACAATTCAGCATTGATCTACTTGAATTTGTCTCATAATTATATTAGCTCCTTGGATAACATTAGTAGCAGATCCTTAAAAACGCTGATAGTAAGCTTCTGTGAAATATATGATCTTAACAGATATAGTTTGGAGCTGATGCCAAACCTGGTGAATTTAATATTATCAAGAAATTTTTTAACTTCCCTTCCAAACAGATTAATAGCAAGGAGCCTCAGCATATTAGATGTAAGTTATTGTCGCATTAGGGCCTTGAATAACGAGACATTTAAAGAAATGTTTTATATAAGGCAGATAAATTTAGCAAGTAATGCTTTGACGTCAATTGATCCTACTTATTTTCCGAGGGCATTTAATGTTATTATCAAGGACAACCCGTGGAGATGTGATTGCCTGCAACTGAAAAGAATGTTTGAATGGATGACCACTTATAGTGCAAGTAGGATAAATGATTTAATTTGCAACTCTCCAGAAAAAGTTGAAGGTATGTATGATGTTATGTTTATATTTTAAGAGTTTGTCGGAATTGCAGAACAATGCCATCTTTAGGTGAGATAAATATATATCCTTTCAACGAAACTTAAAATATGGAAAGCACTCCCTATATAGTGTATATTAGAAACCTACAATAAAAATGTTGGGCAGATATAAATTTACGAGTTGGGATGATGACCCTTGTCCGACACTTTTATTCCAGAAGACTGGTGTGCGGCGTTAAGTTCGCGATGCTCTTTGGGTAGTTTCAAATTGATATCGAGGAAGCTTTGTTGTTGCCTCTTTTAATAGATGAAGAGAAAAAACCACAGAGGTAATTATACTAATGCCAGTTGATATATGGGATATTTAATTAATCTCTATTTTAAGGAAAAAATCAGAGAATTTGGGTTCATAATGTGAATTTAGACCGAAAAACCAAAGGAGTGCTCCATACACTATTTAATAAATTACGTTACGAAAGGGAACGATTTTATGTTTATTTTTGAATGTTCATGTCGTTTTTTAAGGACAAAGCCAAGCGCAAACCAGAACTGGATCGCGCCAACTAAGCAAACAAATGGTGCAGGCAGCAGGCATAGATAATATAAAAAAAATAGATAGGCAACTGCCTAACAACGGGCTGGACCTTATTGCTAGTATCGCCTTGCTGCGACCTGTGTGTGAACCGTGTAGGCGATCGGATGCATGGCGGGTTTTTTAGAAAATTGATGTTTGGGAATAGAATTGTTTATCAAATATTTTTTGTTAAAAGCCGTATTTTTAAAAGTTAATTATGAACAAATACCTGCTTGAATACTTCTGAAAAAGTATGACTTAACACACACAAATATTTAAAATTCAATAAATTTAAAAATAAATATTAAGAGCCCAAAGCACCCATCGAATTATCGTAATTTAGGTACGACTACAAACAAGGTGGAAATAAAAGGAAATTTTGATAGTTACTCTCAATTCATTAAAGCAAGTGGCTATTTCATTAAAAAAGTTTTTGCTTTTGAACGACTTAATTCATGTTTTAAATAAATAGGTACCTATAGCAAATATCCTTCTTTTTTTGTTTTAACACCTCGTTTTAATGAGATTTCTAACTTAAATTGCAATATTTTACATGAAACTTTTAAGATTTATAATAGATTTATTGAATTTGGCTTAATACCTGTATTATATGCTGAGTCATACTTTTTCAAATGCATTTAAATATTTGTTCATACTTATACTTAACACAGAAAATGTAAGGTTTAACAAAAATATTTAGTAAACAAAATTTAATGTTGAAAAATGGCACTTAAACCAATAAATAAAAGTTAATTAAAATATGTATATTTTTATTAGCATGACAATGTATGCATAATTTATTCACGGACAATCAAGAGACAAAATAAAATATGCTTTTGCTGTTTGTTCTATTCCTAAGAATCAAGTATCAAACAATATGGAATATAAAATTATGTTAGATTAAAATTATGATTTCAAATTTTTCATTCTTGCAACCCTTTCTTTGTATTTTTGATGTTTCTCATGTTTTTTTAAAGCATACATTTTTATTTAATCATTTGAGAAAGAAATAGTGCGCTTCCTCTTCATTATGTCGTTAACATTTCTAATCCATATAAATGTATGAAATTTTGTTATATAATGAAACAACATTTTCAATACATCATGCTTTTTGCATTTAAATACGGAAATGTCATCATTAGATAAATGCTTAAAAAAAAATCAAAATTGCCGTTACATTTAAGGAGAACATATTTGTGGTAAAATAGTTGCATCCAAATAAATACATATCTGGAAGAATGAGTTAAAATGTGTTGAAGGTGCTAGGAGGGCTCTTGAAGAATAAGCTCAAGCTTCAATTAAAAAATATTTTTCTCGACTCTATCACCTTCAATTATGTTTTCCTACACATTTCACATAATTGAATTTTCTTTAAAATCTTTTTAGCAACAAAACCTGCTACATATGTCAATTTCCCTCTTCTTAAAAGAGAACAACTGCCTATATCTTTTTCATGCACATCTATATTTGGGAATGACAAAGAAAGTTTTGTTGGTTTAGTTGCGCTCAATAACAACATCTTAAAATTATCAAGACCTAATTCATCATCTTCACAATTATAACAAGCTGAATGTGAGGATATAAAATTATTAATAATTAGTGTTTTAAAAGGGTTCACAAACCTTGTTGCATTTGGGTTCACATTTTTAACCCCATGGCTTCTTATGAAACCAAAAAAGTTTTCTAAAGGGTCCTGGTTTAAATTTCTAGTACATAAAAATTTCACACTTCCTTTCCTTAATTGGTTCCATATATATGAAAAAACCTTTCAGCGTATGAACCCAAGTTTTTAAAGATGGGGGAATGATACCATTTTTTTTGTTATTAACAAATTTCATGGTCTCAAAAACCTTTATAGGTTGGGACCAAAATACAACATGTTTTGAGTGTTCAGTCACTGCAGATTTTAATCATTTTCCATGTTTTGCCATAGGTAATAGAACTACCATTCACACTGTCAAAAACTTTATCCATGAAAAGAATAAATTCTGCAGTGCTTTCTGCCTCTTTTGGTAGAGACTCAGGGCTATTAGAAACGTTGCAATTTGCCATTCTTTTCATCACACTGGCCACTTCGGTACTAAAAATTTAAGCTGCTACAGACACTTTCATTTTTTTGGTGTTATGGACATGATGATATCTCCGCTTGGAACACAATTTATAATCATCATCTTCAGTTGCCTCAAAATCGAATGATAGTTTTTTTATGTGATCGCAAAGAGCAGTTCCTACCTTTTCCTGCCTCCATTTAAAAAGAACATCATACTTGAAAAAATTGTTTCTAATACCCTTTAAAAGATGTGGTGCATCATAAAGGGGAATAATTTCTTTGCTGCCAATGACTACCCCAAACAAACGGTTTTCTTCTACTTTTCTGATGAAATACTCTTGGGTCTCTTGATATAATGTATTGATTGCGGCAACATTAGCACTACCTTGATCACAGACAAGTGCCTTTACTTTTAGACCAACATTTTGGCAAGCAATGTCAATTTCCTTTATTGTCTTTGCTAACACGTCAGTTTTCATGCCTCCTTCATTGAAATAATAAGACAATGGTTGCTTCCATTTTTTTGCACAGTCCCCTTACCAAAAAAAAAATCATTTATCTGCTATCAGAGGCCTCCTGCTCTCCTCCCCACGATTGCCTTGAAATCCATCTATCATGTCAGCCTTTTTATTGTACTGCAATAAAGGTTCAATAGCCATTTCTTCAAGTTTCCATAATATGTTTATTAATTCCAGTGTGAAATGGAATCTTAGCCAACATGTTAGTTAAGGTTTTTCTTGATGGAAGTGCAAATAGCTGCGTAAGTAGAATAGCCTTTTGGACTTTGCTTCAAAAGGGACAGAAACAGACTTTTCTAATCCAGATTATACCGCCTTCCTTTAGGTTGAAGTGGTTGACATCTCAATTGTGCTATGACAAATTGATAAGTCTTCTGAATTAACTTGGTTGTAAGAAATTCATGGCAACTTGCAAAATCTTCGTACTTCTTTATTTGCTCCCGAAGATCACTATATTGATAATCCAGTTTTTTGGCTGTTCCTCGTAAGTCAGAGACTATCCTATACATTTTTTCTTTTTAGGAGTAAGGTTTGATGCTCTTCGGCAGTTGGTGTAAGAAAGCAGACCAATTCGTCTCCTTAAATCTGAAAAAATAAGCAAGGTATAATTATTTATTACTGCAAACTAAATCATTATTCATACAAATACTGCTATTTAAAGTGTTGTATTTTGTTACTGCTATAAGGTTTTGAACTTAACATTGATTTTTTCCACATATACATGCATTGTCATGACATTAAGCACTGCTACCACTACCGAATACTTAATGGCAGCTCAGTTAATTATTAGTATGCCAACAAATCACTACGTATATCTTCTAAATGTAGGTTTTATATTAAATTAAAATAATCTACATTAAGGATCTTTTTAATACCAAAACGCATGCCAACATCTTCAATTTCGTCTACCTTATTAGTGTATTTATCTACTTATAAATATGTAGAAAACCTCAATCCAAATCTTCTATAAAAAAGAAAAATATATTAACAAACACAATTATGGGAAATTGTTATACACTACTTTTTATAATAAGCAGCTAATAAATATTTCTTATATTGATTGAATAGTAGATATAATATGTCAAACTGTTTAAAATCCAGTGACTTGTTACAAAACAAATAAATACATATATAGTGAGGACGTAAAAATTGCATCTTTGACATGCTCTAAAACCTAAATTGCTCAAAATAGAATAAAACAATTTGGACTTTTCCCATCTTAACTTTTCATAAGCTATCTAATGACATATTGACATAAATTTTATTTATTCATAAGACAGAATAGCTCTTAACAAGTTAACACTGGAAAGTGCAAATCGTTTTATTCTATTTGAACTCTTGGGATTTTATAGCATGACAAACATGCAAAATTTTTACATCCTCACTGTATACATTTTCTGCAATTAAGTAATATGACCTTTTGAAATAAAAAATATTTGCCTGAATTAAATATCAAAATGCAAAAGTAATAAAGTAAATAAAATATGAAGTAAATACAGCGTGTCATTAAAATATAAATGTATATACTCATAACAAAATGAAACTTCCAATGGACAAGGTTGTGTAAATGATTAATTTTTGACACACAGGATTAAATTTAAAGAAAGAAGATGTTTTTGATTATTTGGTCGTCTTTTTGCAAAATTTGATAATAATTTGTTTATTAGTAGAAAAACTGCGCTGTTCCCTATATAATTAAATTTAAAATAACAATTCCATTATTTAGTTTAATGTTGTATCCAGACTAATAATTATGAAATGAAAAATGTGCTTATTGGTACTTAGTGTTTGGCAAAAAAAGCCCATCAATTTTGCCAAAATGGTAATTACAGCTAAATTAAAACGAAAAGCTTAAACCAACTTTTTTTAAACATGCTTTTACAACTTTTCTAAAAAATCACCCTTGCATATTTGTAATTAGAAAACTCCTAATTCAGAAACTGTTAATTTGAGATTTAATAACCATTTTGGCAAAACTTAAGAAATGTTTAAAAACTTATCTATCAATCAAGGGTCTGCTAGGAATTTGTTTACTCAAACTAAATGTGACAAGACAAGCCAGTGTGGTAAGAAGAGAAGAAGCTTGAATTCATTCAAATAACAGATTTATAAGAATGTGGTACTCCTTTGATAAACTACTCCTTAAATAAAAGTCAAATGTAGGTTCGGACTTAACTGTTTGGATGAGTGACATGCTCAAAAACATTTTAAATGTGTTGTCGTAGGTACTACACTACTATTTTTGTATCGTTTTTTAATAGATAGCTAAGTAATTTATTTAATTGTAAAACTTACCTCTGGTTCTTTGGGGAAGGTATGCATTTGGCATTCTTTGTTGATGTTTTTACAGTCAGGTACGCAACAAAAATAAACCATTCTTATACCGTTTTGAGAAGTTCAGTTCAGTTTTCGGATAAAAAAAATCACATTACACGTACACAATGTAAGAAAATCTATAATCACTAAAATATCGACAAAAGCTCTCTCTAAATGCAACGATTAACGAAACACGAAAGAAGTAATAATAATGGCGTCTTCGTTCCTATTCTTCGTCTTCATTCGTTCTCGTCAGTCCATGGTTTTTAGCGCATGCTCAGTTTAAAATAATGCGTATAGCGCCTTCCTGCGACCTGTGGATCAATTGTTGTCAAGGATCTGTCAGGCCCATAACAGTTTCCCGGGTATGGCAGCAGGGCGCTGTTTTTGCCAGATCGCTTCTCTTCGCGGTCTATAATGAACTTACAGGCACAGTATCATATATAAAAAGTGTGTCGTTCCGGCGTGTGTAGATTTGTTTTCCAAAAGACATGCTTTCCCGAAAAACGATCTTACGCTGTTTCAAAAGTGGGTGAACCAAGTACGAAATTCTGAACTAGACAATAAGACGCAGGAAGAGATTTACAAGACTCATAAGGTTTCTGAACATGATCGAGTGCCCGGAACGAAAAGATTAAAGAAAAACGCTGTTCCAACGGAGTTTTTACTCGAGATTCGAGATGGTGATGTGGGTAAGTACAAGCACATTTAATTAAATTACATAATTCCTACGTTTTCATGGAGTTTTGAAATCGTTTTGAATCCAATCCTCTTTCCCGTTTTCATCCACCACGTTTATTTAGAGTTTTATATATTTCATAAATTCTGAAAGTGGCTTGAATCTCACCTTCAATCTCTTTGAATCCAGTTTTCCCCATTTGTATTTGAAACTAACTAGTGGTGGGAACTATGGAATGAATTAGACTATCGAATAATTACTAAATAAATGAATCCAACTATTGAATAATTTTAATGAAATGAAATAATTCATTCATTACATTTTTAGTAAGTAAGGCACGTGCCGTGCAACTGGTCAGTTATTGTTGCATTTAATAAAATAAAAATAATAGTTGTTCCATGTTGTTTCTATTAAATAAATAAATAAATGTTTATTTACGGACCAGCCATTTACAAAAAGCACAATACAAGTATATTAAACTATTTTCATTTTTCAGATAATCAAGATAGAACGGGGCTTTGGATATGGCAGATCTGCTCTTATTTATGGATAAATTATTCGACTGAAATTCTATAGTAGTAAGAAGGAATCGTTTGTAACGGTACATTCCTTAACCTGAATCCCTACCATTAAAGTTTTTATATATCTAAAAGCAATTCTCCTTTCAAAATTTAAATTGAAATACATTCTAACAAGGTTTTTCAACTAAGACTCTTTGGAGAATTTTTTTAGCTATATAAGAGCTCATGGTGTTCAGAATAATTGTCCTGGCCCAACACATTTCGCTTCATCTTTTTAAACTTTATTAGTTAACAACTTTATGTTTAAGCGCTCTCCGTTCTCCAATAGTGAGGAAGATTTATCATACACCCTGCTAGGCAATCTAAAAACTTGTTTTAAGCGAGACATCTCCTAAAACTGTGGTTATAACTAGAACTGTAAATGCAGAACTTGACGTGCCAAATGTTGTACCTTTATAGAAAAGAACAAAAATTGCAAGATGTACTATCACATACTATGCTGGTTATGTAGCAAAAAAGTAAATTTATTGGTATCAAAATTTAAATCTGAAACTTGTAAAAACAATGTACTTGTTTGGGGGAATGATGCCGATATATATTTTATCAAGGCGGGAGTATAAACAAAATCTTTTTGTAAGACCTGGCGGGTATCTTAATTTTATTGTTGGTCAAGCTGTTCCACTCTTGTATTAGGTACTTAGTTCCTTATTTGGTAGGTGTTGAAAACATATCCATTAAATTAAAAGTTCAAGCCCATTAATTGTTTGGAATATGATTTCAAAACAAAAATTTGTACCTTCCTGATCAAATGTGCTTATATTTTTGGTGCAAAAAGTAAATAAAATTTGTAGTGGGCAATACCTCAAATTTGTTAAAGATTCTGCCTATCTCAAGAATATTGACCCCATAAAGACAGCATATAAGAAATGAAAAAATAGGTGCAAATTGAATATTAAAAAAATCAATAAAGAAATCAGCATTTGAGACTCTTGATTATTGGGGAAACTCAGAGCCATTGGGATTCGTGAGGGAACACTTGGCTGGATAGATAGTTACATGAAGAACAGGAAACGGAAAGTAAAAGTCAACAATATAGTTTCTAATGAGATAAATAATGATTGTCGATTTCCTAAGACAGTGTTCTCGGCCCTCTCCTGTTCCTGATATACATAAATGATATGGCTGATATAGCATTACAATGTAGAATGCACCTTATTGCCGGTGATATGCTTCTCCATTTCTCCAGTGATGACCAAGAAAATTTGCTTAACACTCAACAATCTACAGGGGATGTTGTGTGAATCGTTTGAAAATATATATTAAAAAAAAAAAAACTAAATGTATGATTGTCAGTAAAGAAAAATTTTAAAGAATGTTTAAGTTTAAGCCACAAAATTATGAAGTTAAGGTGGGTGGTATATATCTGGAAACAGTGGACTAATTTAAGTGTCTGGGTGCTATATTGGATAAAGGAATGTATTTTAAAGAGCATGCTAAATTTATTATTAGGACAATGTCAATAATACCATTTAAAATAAATTATATTCATAGATTTTCTTGCTTCAATCATTTGTCAAAATGTATATTATATAACGGCATTGTCCTTACTCACTTTACGTACTGCTCTACAATTTTACATTTATTAAATCAAAATGAACTGTCCCATTTACAAAAGCTAGAGAATGGAGCCATGCGGATGATATTACATTGTAGTAAAACTACTATTAAAGAAATGTTGCTGACATTAGAGTGTTTATCTGCAAAGCATTATTATCAAACACTAATTTTAGTATTTAAAATTAAAAATAAAATGACATCTTTTATTTATCAGACAATATAAGTTTTAGCCATGTTTATACATACTTATCCTACAAGGGCAAGATATGATTTTTACTTGTGTCCATCCACTTCTCATGCGCAAAACTCTTTATTTTATAATGGTCTAAAAAATTATAATCACCTACCTCGAGAACTAATAGTTATTTATGTACCAAGGGTATTAAGTAGATGTTTATACCCTGAGGGCGACAATGTTACAAACCTGCGGGCCTCTGGCCAGAGGGTTTATAAGTCGCCCGAGGGCGTACACATCTATTAATATCTGTGGTGCATACAAACTTTTATGTCATACTAGTTCGTTATTGCATTCAAAATATGTAAATATTATAAAAAATTACAAATTCAATTCAATTATTTGAGTTCATAAAGTGTACTATATGACCGCACGGGCCATAAAGTGGACTTTATGCCCGCACGGGCCATAAAGTGGACTTTATGCCCGCACGGGCCATAAAGTGGACTTTATGCCCGCACGGGCCATAAAGTGGACTTTATGCCCGCACGGGCATAAAGTAATCCATTATGTAAACGGTATCTAAGGTATAAAAACACAATAATGTACTGGTATGACATAAAAAATATTATTAATCTGAATGTATTTAAAGGAAAGCTGAGAGATTAGCTGTTAATTGTGCAGAATGGACAGTGAAAACTTTGTATTTCATCTTTGAGAGCCTGTTGGCCTGTATTATATAATTTGTTTTGTATCTGTTGTGGCTATAATAATTTTACCCTAACCATGTGACCCTTTACATTTTGAAAGAAACTCAACAGAGCCACTGAGTACAGTAGGCTTGCCAACCGTACTCTATTCCAGAAGACAGTCCTCTTTTCTATCGCTCTGTCCTCTTTTCGCTAACATATAGAAAATGTCCTCTTTTATTACATAGCAAACTCGAATAAAATATTTTTGGAAGCAATAATAGGTAGATGGTATATGTGTATTTTATATATTTTTTAGTAAAAAGTTTTGTAGAAAATCGCTTGTTTTATTTCAATAATTTCTTTCTGTGTTATTGAGTTTTGTTTTGGTTTCGATTTGTTTTTATATCAGGTTCTCTCAGTGGCGGAACCAAGGGCGGGGCGCTCCCCCCTTAATCACCAAAGACGACTAAAGGTTTATATTGTTTGTCATTAAATAATGCAAGTTTTTCATATTGTGCGACAATAAAGTTAAAAACTTTCCAATTATAAAGAATGAATACATAACATTTTAGTTTTTTTTATTAGTGTAAGCTGTTCTTTTCTAGCTAATCGCTATTTTTTAATGAGGATAAGTTTCAATGGAGCATTACTCATTAATAAAAAGTGAGTATGTCTCATTTGGACTAACTTATCCCCATTAAAAAATAGAATATAGTAGTTAGAAAAATCAGCTATTTCTATTACTAACAAAAAATCAGATTTACCGCCATTACGTTCCAACGATTGATCATAGATTTCGCCAGTGATCGATGCGACAAAAGACTAGCTGAAGAGTTATCTGTAAAACTAAATAAATTGAAATTACAAGTTGAATAACGACCCGATGCATAGCGCCACCGAAAGTCTCCAACAAACTTTTACACGTCAGTTTCTCATATATTTTAGTCTGTATATGCACAGTATTTTACTGCCACCGCGACCGCGCCCGCCATCGCTCTGGTTTGCGCTTCGCTTTACTTTGCAAATTCAGGTAAAATTTTAGATATTACTTTTGAAATGAACCTAAATAGCAAGTTTAAATTCTATTACACGTGGTTTTTTCGTATTTCATTTACTACCCTATATAATAATTATTATTTAGAAATGTGGCGTCCTTGGAGCTCTAGTGAGATTTGTGAAAGTGAAACAAATCGAAAAGTGTATCTATCAGCAGATGATAAAGAAATTACTAAGAACGTGTTTCTAACCTTAATGAGCGCGGTAATTTGTGCCTTAAAAGAGATGTGGAGGAACTGACACAAGGAAACATTTTCCACGGTGTGGAAAATTACGCAAAAGCCCATTTTAGAAGGCAAAAAAGAAGTGATGTTGGAGTTGTCAGAAAGCTAGATCGTGGTGACGAGGACCTGCATGAAGGCCAATATGTTCGAACTGTAGACAATTAAATAAAATACTTGAAAGAGATGAAACCGAAATTAAGTGCTCAAGAATGACTTTGTGGAAGTACATCCAAGGAATGGGATTTATTTTAAAACGATTAATAAAAAGACAATCCTAACGGAGTCCAGGCGTCTTCAAGATTGGCGGAGAAAATATTTGAGATAAATCACTGACTGCAAGACCAATAATTAATTTATATGAATGGATCGGATGATTCTAGCGGGAAATGTGTGACACGTGCACCGTCAAATCACGGTAAAAGAATAACAATTTTACATGCTGTATCTGAAAACAGGTTTGTGCCGAATGCTTTGTATCTCTCATCCAAAAACGTTAGAGACTCTTGTGTTATCATGACAACACATTTGAAGATTGGTTTGGAAATATTTATCGTAATAATATTTCACCAATTATAGTATATTAACTTTAATTGATAGTGAGGCGAAAAAAATATCTCAAATTAACAGGGAAAATTGTGTAAAACATGTAAAGGAAACAGAATAAGCTATGTTTATCTTAAAAATGCATCAGAAAAATTAGTTATTAATTAGATGACTGTAGCGATAGTGAATTAGATTTAGTTTAGTAATATAGAACTTAATGTTAACTAAGCATTTATACTTATGAAAATATTATAATGTGTTATATTATTATCGTGTTATATTTATTTTAACACGTTCGCGACGACGTGTACCACTAATGGTACATGACAAGCCTTAGTTATCGGCGTCGTGTGCCACACGTGGTACACGAGTTTTAATAGATCTATGCTTTGCTAATACCGAACGCGTATAACGTAGGGCCTTTATATTGCAGTAACGCCTGTAGGATGAGTGTATCTGCACCAGTGTACCATCGGTGGCGCACTCGTCCCGGTGTAAGCGAGGTATTCAAAATAAAATTCTAGTGCAGTGAAAGGAGGCCCTTTCGCCCCTTCCAGCAAAGTAAAAATCTTCCTAACCCTGGAACTCATGATCTACCTGAAACTAACAGGAAAAATAGAGTGTCTGGTGTCCTTCTTTATAGTGGCCACAAGTGGTACACAACTTGCGCTGCGGGCGTCATGTATCACGAGTGGTACACGGAAAAAATGGTTAAAACATAAAAAAAAACTAAAAAACGAAAGTTCATAAACCCTTATTTACCATAAAACTACAAATTCAAGATATTAAAGTAAAAATATAAATTTCGTCCCGAACTAAGGTACAGCGTAACTACCCGTCGTCGTCGTCGCGAATGTGTTTATAAAAATCAATTCTAGCATGGTAACTTTCCTGCGAGCATAACAAAATTAAAATTGCAATTTAAAATAAACATTACTCCGGACCTGAACGGATTCCTGTTTGTCATTATAAACCTTACAGCTGTTATTGAAGGGTTTCATTGAAGTTTCGGTGTTATAGGTTATCCTGCTGCTGCTGCTTTACGTGTGGGCTTCGCTGGACGGCAATCACCCAGAAACTAGTTTGAGATAACTCGGACCGCCCAACTAAGGGCATCTGACTTCCGTCATAGTCCACTGTTCCATGCATGTACTGATTTATCTTGTATTTCTTCTTACACTTCTTTCTTCCTTTCTTTCAACTCGTACTACGTCGTATATACTGTAAGAGGAGGGTGTTATTTAACAGATAGCACAACAAAGGATAAGACTCTTCTCTCCCCCGGACAACGGAGGGGCATTTATCACACCCGAAATGTTGTCTCGGATAAAAGAACCCAGGAAACAAATAAATGGGAAAATTTTTGTTCATACAGCAATTAAAGTAAATGTATTTGATTACTTCTATAGTTTAACAGCATTATGCAATAGATAACTATTAATGATTTGAACAATTGTATCATTTAGGTTAGATAGGATTGACATGACAGAAATTGGAGTTGAGACTCCTGCTAAGAGGAGTTCCTGATATAAATCTTTGTCCATTAAAGGACAGCTAAAAAGAATGTGTTCAAGATCCGCAATACCAGTATTACATTCACAATTTGGATAATCTATTAAGCCTATTTTGAACATATGAGATGGGCAGAGACAATGCCCCGTTCTCATCCTAATAATTGTAGTTATATGTCGTCGATCCGTATAAGTTATATTCTTATACCATGTCTGCATGGGAAAAAAAGGTTGTATAAGGCTGTACCACCCGCCCTTTGACTGTGTACTTGCTTTCCAGGAGCAGAGCCATCTTTGAGTGATTTCCTTCTTTATTTGAGGTATAAAATCATCCTTATTCAGTTTTATTTGCAATGGCACCTTAAGAATTCTACCAACATTCGCCAATCGATCAGCATATTCATTTCCAATGATACCAGAATGACTGGGAATCCAAGCTATTTTATAATTAAAATCTGCATCATTTGCTTCGATAATTAATTGTTTTGTGTAATATGAAATATGATCTACATTGGGGTGAATTTTATTTTTACAAATCTTTTGTATTGCTGAAAGTGAATCCGAGAAGACGACCGCCTTCTCAATGTTTTTCTCTAAACAAAACGTAAAAGCCCTATTTATTGCTATTATTTCTGCTGTACAAATTTGAGTCTCGTCAGGAAGACGCTGTGAAAAGGAAATATTTTCCTTTGGACAGTGAACCCCAAAACCTACCGTGTTAGTTGTGTCATCCTTAGATGTATCTGTATAAAACCACGTGAACTGAGAGGCTACCAGATTAGCGTTTTCTAAGAATTCCCTGTTCTTAGGAGTACCATCCTTTTCTATATTTAGATTTAAAATGGGAATTTTTCTTATTTGGGTCTGAAAGTTAAACTGAAAACAAGGTAATTTATCCTTTATGTACAGATTATTAGTGATATCAGCCAATTGACCATATGCGTCAACCAAGTATGGGGTTTCCCTCCTTCTCCAAAACCTATTATTTCCACTCTGAATACATATCCAGATCCGCTCAAGAAATCTTATTATAATATTGTTTTCAAGTACCAAATTTTTTAAAACAAACTTTTTAGACAAAATTTGTCTTCTGAAATCCAGAGACATCTCGCTGGTCTCCGCCAGTAAAGCATTGACTGGGGTGGACCGCATGCAGCCCGTTATTACTCTAAGAGCTTCATGTTGAAGAATATCTAGTTTTTTTATTTGAGTTTCGGCAACTGGTTTTAGTAATTGTGAAGCATAATCCAAATGAGATCTAACTATACCTTTGTAAATATGCAAAAGAGTAAAAGGATCTGCTCCCCACCAAACACGCGTAACAGCTTTCATGACATCAATCCCTTTCTTGGCCTTAATTTAAATTTGACCAATATATGCATTCCATTTTAAATTTTGGTTAATAATGACACCAAGATATTTAGTTTCTTTTACCCATGATACCATTGAATTGCCGATTCTTATGGGGTCTAGATTAATAGAACTTTGCCCCGGTCTAAAAAAAATTGCCTTTGATTTGGAGGGAGGTAAAGAGAAACCATGTCCGAACAACCAGTCATCTGCTATAGACATTATCTGATGTACCCTCTCCATAAGCTGTGTTCCATTACAACCTGGAATTAGCAGGACCAAATCATCTGCGTACTGGATTAAGTTGACCTGTTCAGGAAGAATATCATGCAGTTCTTTAGTATAAATATTAAATAGTAAAGGACTCAGGGGAGATCCCTGAGCCAGTCCCACCGTACATTTTTTTGGTCCATGTATGTTCAAAAGTTTATCTCTTATATAGACATTCCTATTTAGAAGCATGTTAAGTATGAAATTGGCAATACATGTAGATATTTTCAAATTTATGAGTTTTCGGTACAAAAGATAAGGATTCACATTATCATATGCTGCAGAGATATCCATAAATATCCCCACACACACGTTACCCTCTGAAAATTCCCTTAATATTATGGACGACAATAGAGAAAGACAATCCAAACAGCCCTTACCCAATCTAAAACCAAACTGTGTTTGAGGAAAGAAACTCCCATTTTCCAACAACCATTCCACCCTATTTTTTATCATAATCTCAGTTATTTTAGAGACACATGAATTCAGGGCTATAGCCCTATAATTCCTGTGATCCATAGGGTTTTTATCAGATTTTAATATGGGGTGTATGAGCGTGGACTTCCACTGAGTGGGAATATTCTCATCTTCTAGGATTTTATTAATACTATTTAATAGAATTATTATACCTCTTTCTGGTAAGTTCTTAAGCATAGAAAATGAAAGCTGATCAAGACCAGTAGCCGAATCTCTTCTACCGTCCAAAGCACTGTGGAGCTCCTCCATGGAAAACACACTAAATGGAGAATCCAGCAGACTCCGCCGAAAACCGGGATCAATTCTACAAGGGTATAGTTTTTCTAGTATTTCCATCCCCACTCTCCCTGAAGGCAGGGATGAACCCGAGTTAACCGAACCATATCCAGAAAATCCACGAATAACCCTCCAAATCCTTCTCAATGAAGAAAATCGATCCAGTGAAGAACAAAACAATCTAAAACTATCTCTCTTTTTTTTAAGAAAAAATTTTCTAGACTCTGCAATTATTTTTTTTGTATGAAGAAAATTGACCAATGAAAGATTATGTCTTAGCTGATTAATAGCTTGACGTCTCCGAGCAAGCATATTAGAACATTCCTCATCCCACCAGACAACAGGTGGTTTGGAAACTTTTGATTTATTACTTTTAGGGATTGAATTTTCAGCCGCATAATCTATTATTTTTTCAAATTGGCTATATGATACTACATTATTCTCTCTTCCTATTGTCGTTTTGAATTAATCTTGATTTGAGGAAGATTATTACTTTTAAATTTAATGAGAATGGGAAAGTGGTCACTATTGCCACAGTCTTGTATTATTTCCCATGTAAATTTGTTATTGATAAATGAATTGCATAGAGATATATCTACCACTGATTTATTCATACTAGGATTATTAAGTCGTGTTGAACTTCCATCATTTAATACAGACATATTCATGTCCTCTAGAGACTCATATATAAGCCTACCCCTCTGATTAAAAATTGAACTGCCCCACAATGGATGATTTACATTCAAATCCCCCAAAATTAGTTTAGGATCCGGTATAGAATTAATCAATCTTTCCCAGCTATTATTACTCAGAGAAATATTTGGTGGAAAATAACAATTAACCAAATACATATTACAATGCAAAATTTTAATCACTTGTATCTGCATATGTTCATGTAAAAATGATGTATCAATATTGTGTACAATATTGTCTATGTTATTACGAATCAATAAAGCAATGCCTCCCTTACCATCGGGACGATCATATCGTAAAATATTATAATTTTTAAAATGTACATTTATATTGGGATTAAGCCATGTTTCATTAAGTGCAACAATATCTAGAGCGTTTTCAGATAACAATATTTGAAGATTCAACCTGTTACACAATAAACTTCTTATGTTCCATTGAAGAATCTTCAAATCCATTAATTATTATATGAATATAATTTCAGATTCCGGGAGAATCCCTTGGACCCCCAGTCACCCCTTTTTTCTCTTTGTTGCTTTCCAGTGTTAATCTTTTTACATAATTTATAAGTATTTTCTTTTGAACTATTGTTAACGGCTGTATAACTTCATCAAGTTCCCGAGCTATCAGTGAAATCCCCTCCACCAGGTCCATACCGTGCGCAGTCACAAACTCACCAGAAAGATCTGGGGTGAATTGTGATGCTCGGGCCATCATTGGTGGGGAGCTGATTCTAGATGAATCTGGGAATAAGCAAGCCTCATGTTCAACCCTATTATATCCAGCAGGTTGCGAGAGAGTGTTTTGTTTTTGTCTTTTAGTGACATTTGTCCTATTTGCAAAAGAAGGCATTTGAGAATATTGAAACACATTTGGATTATTTGTTTCTTGACTGTTAAGAGGTTCCACAGTTCCTCTTGATTGAATTGAGGCTCGGGAAATCCCCTTGCCTTCTCACAAATGCAGACTTTTTTATTTTTGGGACCAGTTGGTCTGCTTCAAAGAAAGACACAGAGTTAAGTGACATATAATATCTTATTTGTGTTTGCCGAATGTACTCCGGACAGTCCTTATTAGTAGAAGAATGATTAATACTTTCACAATGGTAGCACTTGGGAGCAGACTGACATTTCCCATCATGAACCTCTGAACTTAGTTGACATTTAGTTTTACTTCTACACTGAGTCTTGACATGGCCAAAAAGAAGCCAATTATAACATTGGGTAACTCTCATAATATAAGGTTCAACAAGAATCTCTAATCCAAAAATCTTAATTGATCGTGGGAATAGTTTCCCTTCAAATATAAAAAGGCAAGTACCAGTTTTAACGTATTCAATAGGAACTTTATTGGGAATTCTGCGATTAAATCTCTTAACCTCTAATATCTTGATTGGACTTTCTGTATATTTATTTATTTCTTCAATGCTAATATCTTTAAATATTCCACGAACAATGCCTTTGCATGACACATAAGCGTTGGAGATAAAAACATCATAATTTTTTTCCTTCAGAATCTCATTATCTAAGAGAGAATTAGCCGCCTCCGGCGAGGAAAGTTCTACGGAAATTCTATTCCTTCCCTTACGAAAGGGACCTTTTAGACCTGGTAAATTTAGTTTCAGTAGATCTCTAGCAATCACCATGGGGTGAAGATTCCTTACATTATTAACCTTTTCCTGGTTGTTGTTTTTCGCTTGTATATTTACAATAAATGGGCCAAGGCTATTACTTTTATAAACATTTTTCCTTTTAGGAAGACTTATAGAAGAATTCGTATCTGATTGTGTCATTTCAATATCTAAAGTTCGTTCTATGGGGGGGTCCGAAGACCCCCCAGCACTATCCCCCATTTTAGGGGCCTATCTAACCTAATTTTCTTCTATGGTATGAACTTATATTAATATATGTTAAGAGGGAAAAGGGAAAATACAAAGGATTTGTTAGTAAGATTTTTTAAAAAATATGCGACTCACGTTCCTTTTGTGGAAAATCTATATCGTAATCACCACGAGGCCACGAGCAGCAATCTTTTTCTTAAAACCGTGTTATAGGTTATTGGGCTGCTTTTCAATTGACGTTATTTTGTAGTAGGTTCTAAAGTAGATGTTTGTGAAACGATTATCTTGAATAATTAGAATTTCGTAAGTGACCGGTCAATACTGGCAATAAAACACAAATAGCCATTCTTTATAACTCTATTTTTCTTTACTTGTACAGTTTAATGAAAACGCAGTATTAATTTATAGAAAATAACCTTAAACATATACAAAAGTGAAATTTAACATAAAATTAATTTCTCTATTAAAGGAAAAATGAACATAAGAAAGAAAAATATTATTTACGAGAATTGGGTTACGACATTTTAATTCGGCTCCTACAAAAAAACCTTTAACATAAAAAAAATTAATGCAACATGAAATCAATTTATCTATTGAACGAAAAATGTTCACAAGAAATAACAATATTATTTACGAGAGTTAAGTTACATTTTAATCCGGCCCCGCATCAGGAAGTAAACCGTCACCGTTTAAAAAAAATAACGCATCCAAAGTATATTCCCTTAAGCCTCGTTCTCAGAGTTTCGACGTGTTGCCAGCGACACTTGGGTAACCAATAGGAATCGAACATTTATTGTCAGCCGCTCCCCGCTGTTTTGTCGCCAGTGACAGAACACCAGTTAAATTTATTTCAACTTTTTCTCGTGTCGCTGTCGCAAGTGTTCTTGTGAAAACTATATATGTTTGGGATTTGCTGTTTTATTGACTCTCATTAAGAAGTTATGACAATCTCAAACCTTTATTTAAATGGAATATCCTGTAATAATTGTCGATATTTTGTTTTTGCCTAAAAAGGCATAACATTTGATGTATCGCGTGCAAATTTCTGCTTATTTGTTTTTGAGATATTTACAATGGTAAATCACTCTTTTGACAAATTTAAAGCGATATAAAATAAAATCGGTTTAAGATAGAAAAGTAATAAACTTTACTTTAGTATCCTAACTATTAAAAAATATATTTTAATGTATATTTTAAATACCGTCACTTTTTTGACAGATTTTGGCGTAAGCTGATATTGGTTGAAGTGCATATCATTGGGTCTTTACGATAATTGGAGCGGTACCTACCGTTATGTATCTGAGCGTTCGTTAATTTGTGTTCCATTAACTGACCGCGTTCTGTAATTCAATTGAATCTACCGATACATGTGCCGCGATCCAACTTTATGGATCTGCTGTTTGTGTCGGTACATGTCGGTTTCTTTACACCTTATATTGACATTGACATAACCTACAAATTTAGCCTACGAGCCTGTTGTTACTTATATACTTTCGAAATTCTGAAATTTATTTTACTATTACATTAATTTTTTGAGAGAAATAATTAAAATACCTTCAACATCATGTAGCGAAAAGCAACATTTTCAATATATTTTTCAATAAATACACGTTAATTGTTTCTTCTTTTATGTTTTCTGCATTGAAACTGAAACTATTTTATAATGCCGTCAGTTTCCGAATCACTACTATCTAATATTTGAAAAGTAGCCAAGATTGCGATAGCTTGACATCTATTATTCTTTATTTTAATCACATTTTTTTATGTTATTCGCGACCGGCACAATTACTATTTACCGGAACGTATCGACCTTAATTAGCTGATTACCGCTGTACACCTACTGGTAGATACCGCTACAATTATCGTAGATGCCCATTGGGTCAATAACGGTGATTATCAAATTTAACAGATTTACACAAACAAATTTAATACATTCAGGAACACAAAAACGTAACGTAATCTCCTCAAGCTGCCAAAATTCAAAATAAATCGAAAG
The DNA here is from genome assembly GCA_016904865.1 of Pissodes strobi. Taxonomy (NCBI): domain Eukaryota; kingdom Metazoa; phylum Arthropoda; class Insecta; order Coleoptera; family Curculionidae; genus Pissodes; species Pissodes strobi. The sequence goes on along the minus strand of JAEQML010059672.1, from coordinate 4,816 downwards.
TGACGCCATTCCGATTCGCGCAATTGCGCGACACCTATCGACTGTCAAATGGTGCCGCCGGTTTTCAGAGGCCGAAGTGGAGGGGATTGTCGCTGGCGACACGTCGAAGCTCTGAGAACGGGGCTTTACACTGTGCTCTACGCTCGATACATTCACATGACTCATACGGAAAATATATGCATACTACCTCGTACACATCCACATGCTAAAGAAAATTAGTAACAAGTTGAAAGCGTAGCGGATAAGATCTGACCAAGACGTATATAAAATATTTAAATTTTTTTAGATACCCCCACCGAATTACGTCAAAAGGTTCTTTTGGGGGGTTGTTCCGTAGGCACTTTTCGTGTCCCGTACGACCATTGTATCCTTTGTTCTTTAAGAATCTTTATACACACTATTAGCACAACTTGTGATTCGGATAGAAAAGAGTTTAAGTTTACTTGAACATATTTGGCCACAATCACCTCCCCGCAAGAAATTTAATTAAAACCGCGTAATTTACGAGAATCTGATCACACTAAAGCACGAGGCTTAAAAGTTCGACCGTCCCTTAAAATGCTAAATATTAAATAGTAAAGAATTTAAGTGAAATCTAATAATATACTTATCTGTAAAGAAACCGTCTGGACTCGCCTGCGAGTTGCGCCTATGGCTGAGATTTTAGGATTTGTTCTTAATTTCATTTGACTCCGGAAAATTACGGATAGGTCAATTTTTTTTATGGTTGCAAAATTCTATAAGCTCTGGGAGAACTCGTCTCTAGTTGGATATCAGAATATGTGAAAATTTGTTTAAGAGTTTTGGCCAGTGGAGTTGGACTAGTCTCTAGCCAAAATGAGAAAAATTGAAAATAGGTGGAAATTTAAGGTGGAACCAGTCTCAAGCTTTTAGCAAAGCGAATGGATTTCTGTTTAAGGTGGCACCAGTCTCAAGCTTTTAGCAAAGCGAGTGGATTTCTCTTACGGTGGAACCAGTCTCAAGCTCTTAGCAAGGCGAGTGGATTTCTAAACACTTCGTTCTGCTGTGGCGTTTTCATAGGCTAAAGTCCCCATTTGATGTGTGGGTGTGACAAGAGACTATTAAAATTCCGATCTCACAGAATAGAAAAATGTATTAAAAAGAAAGGTAAATAAGTGTGCCGCGTTTCCAACGCTTGACTCGACCCTCTCTTTGCCTGCTTCTGGAAGGTTTGCTTGCAAAAAGTGCGTTTTTAAAGCTTTTTATCCAATTTTATCGTTGAATTTTATTATTTTAGAACTTTTCTTTGTTAATTTGCATACCTAGGGTCGGCCTGTTTCAATACCTCCTGTCGATCTCTCTTTGCCATCGCCGTATTGGTTATCGCTAGTTACTCTGTTGGTCTGATCCCAGGGAACATTACATATTCTGATTGGTCACAAAAAGTAGATTTAAGGGCCTTTCAACAGCCCCCCTCGACTAGAGGGATGTTCTGTGCGTAGGTTTGTGCGGCTTGGCGGTGCTTCTCTGAAGGCCGAAGCGAAACGTGTCAAACTATGTATAGTAATCGTTTATTATCTACTAAGTAGGACATTATTGTAAAATGAAATATAATAAAGATCTGGTATAATAATAATAATATCTGTTGGTCTGGATGCACAGGGTGTCCCATTTTCGATGATATTACGGGATATCTCACTTACGAGTAAAGATAGAGTCGCGGTTTTCGCAATACTGTCGTACTTTATTTTCAAGGAAACATGCTTTATGGTTTCATGATTAAATTTAATGAGACAAATCGCAAGGGATTAAATGACAAAATGGCCAAGTATGAGAAACCATAATGTTTTGGAGTAGATGATTCGATGCTCTGCTTATATCTACTTACTTACTTTTTTGTGAAAAGAACGATGGTATAAACAAAATTCTCATAGACCGCTTTGTTTCTGAGATACAGGGCGAAATTGAAAATAATGCATTTTGGGACCCCCCTCGTATCTCCATTATCCTTTAACATATCGCAAAGCTAAAAACTTGCTCTCAACATTTTTTTTACGTAGAATCCAGTGGCATAGTCAGATTTTTGCTGAGAGCTGTCAATTTTTAGCTATAAATCAAACTTTTATTTTTTTAAATGAAACACCCTGTATATTTTTCTTTCGTTTAATTAGACATTTTATAAGCTTTATAAAAATATATAATACATTATACACCCCATATATTTTTCTTTCGTTTGAATGGAAATTTTATAAACTTTTTAAAAATATATAATACATGATATGAATTTTTGACTAATAAGCCTAAAATTCATAATTTCACAAAATGTGTCTCTAGACGACACTCTTGATGAGTATAGTATAAGTATTGCCTTTTAAACAACGGTATAAGTATTAGCAGGCAGATATTATTAGAACAATGGAATGGTATTTTTTTATTGGCAAGACCTGTCAGTGGCAAAATTTATATTTTTTGTATAATATTGTATTTTTTACCATGGCTGAAAATGAAAATTTTCAATATTTTTAAAAATACGACTTCTTAGCTATATTTCAATAAGTATGCTTGAATATTTATTTACGTTTTGACTAATTTGGGTTTATTTTTTTAAGTATCATTTTAATTTATAGATATCCCGAAAGAAGGCATCCTGATCTTTTAATGTTTTCCGGAATAAAGAAAAAAATTAGTAGAACAAGGAACATTGCCTCCGTCCTTACTGCGATTTTCCATATTATACGTTTTTGGTAGGGGCGGGATAAACGTTCCATGTTCTCTTTATTCCGGAAAACATTAAATAATCAGGTTGTCTTCTTTCGGCATACCCATAAATTAAAATGATACTTAAATAAAAAAAAACCCAAATAAGTCAAAAAGTAAGCAAATATTCAAACAAACGTATTGAATAACAGCTGAGAAGCTTCACGGGAGTTTTCATAGCTTTGTATAAAGCAGACTAACATGTCATATTTTTCAAAATATTCATAATTTTCATTTTCAACCATCGTAAAAAATACAATATTACTCAGAAAATATAAATTTTGAAAGTGACAGGTATTGCCAATAAAAAATTACCATTCCATTGCTCTAATAATCTTTAGCTACTAATACTTATACCGTTGTTTAAAAGATAATGCTTATATTATACTCATCGAGAGTGTCGTCTAGAGATATATTTTGTGAAATTATGAATTTTAGGCTTATTATTTAAAATACATATCATGTATTTTTGTAAAGCTCATATAATTTCCATTCAAACGAAAGAAAGATATACAGGGTGTTCCATTTTAAAAAAATATAAGTTTTATTTATAGCTAAAAATTGACAGCTCACAGCAAAAATCCGACTACGCCACTGGGTTCTACGTAAAAAAGTATATAAAAGCAAGCATTTAGCTTTGCGATATGTTAAAGCATAACGGAGATACGAGGGGGTCCCAAAATGCATTATTTGCAATTTCGCCCTGTATCTCCGAAGCGAATCGGGCTATGAAAATTTTGTTTGTACCATCGTTCGTTTCATAAAAAAGTAGCATAGTGTTGCGAAAACCGCAACTTTATCTTTACTCGTAAGTAAGATACCCCGTAATATCATCGAAAATGGGACACCCTGTACTTGAGTAGTTGTTGATTGACTACACGTTCCATGACTTTGGAGATTATTGGCAGCAAGGCAATTAGGCGATAGTTTGAAGGCATAGTTTTCTTGGCTTTTTTGAAACAGGTTGCACTAGGGCGACTTTCCAAGAAAATTGGTAAATCCCTTTTCGGTAAGACAGAGAAAAAAACTTGGAAAAATGGGTGTTAGTCCACTAGGGTAGTTCTTTAACATGATGGCAGGTATTCCGTCCGGTCCTGATGCCTTTTGCGATCTAGCTCTTTGAGGATTTTATGGTATGGTAATAAACCGATTTTCCGGTCTCCTATCTATCTGTATTCCAAAAGAGAAATAAGTAGCAAGTATAATTAATTTCAGTTAATTGGGCTGAATAATCGATTCGTTTTGATTTATTTTTAAATGTCTGAACAGAGTTTTATACACAATAGCGAAACATAATTTTTGCACTCGTCGCGCATTTCGCTAACCATGTTAGCATTATCAGGAGATGATTAAAACTAAACTTAAAATCTACCTAACTTTCATCTTATACTGCTTGCTTAATGAAGCGGAACCAAAAAGAACCAAATCCTGGAATCTCACTGGAGTTAGGTAGATTTTAAGTTTAGTTTTAATCATCTTCTGATGATGCTGACATGATTAACGAAACGCGCGTCGAGTGCAAAAATTCTGTTTCGGTATTGTGAATAAAACTCTGTTTTAGTGCATCTTGATGAAGGTTCCAAACCCCAACATAGTATTTTTAAATTGATTTAAGTTCTGGTTTTATTTTTTATACTTTTTTAGGGGTAAATTTTTGGTGAGCACCGCTGGTTTTATTAATCTTATTTTATTTTGCTGCGAGACATAAGCCAAAACGAGTTCCATATTACAACTTTGGAGATTTTCTGACTTGTGCTGTCTACAAGTTTGTGGCGCTTTTTTAAATAGATAACTCCCCCATACTCTCTGGCATTTGCGGGCCTAATTTGCACACTTTGAAGACAGCTCGCTTTGGCATTCGCTTCGTTAATTGCAAATTTTCTTAATTTAACTCTATTCACTCTCAATTTCTTCTAATCTGAGATGAAAGTAAATAAATAAAATTAGAAGATAAAAAGCGTGACAAAGTGGTATACTAAATTTGGGTATATCTTGTGTGGTTTGGAAGATTAAAAATAAAAATCATCAAACTAACACACGATATATCATACTTTATACCCTCTCATCATAAAAAAATTCATAAAATTAGCTTAAGAAT
>JAEQML010059671.1:0-28269 GCA_016904865.1 Pissodes strobi | reverse complement strand
ACACTAACATTAAAAGATAGATAGAAAGTTCGGTTTATTAAAAAAAATGGTTCGTTCGGTTTATTACAAAAGTTAACCATTCAATCAATATAAATATAGAAAACTATACTTCGGTCAATTAAAATAAATAAAAAAACTTTACTGTGGTACCCTGCTGAATTGAAATGGGAACGATGTAGAATCCTGAGTCGCTTTCCAGCTGAACAAATGTTTGTACTTTAAGCCATGTGCTTGAAACACGAGCGCTTCTAGCACAACGGTGGAGCTGGAACTAGGACTACGCGCGGCCTGCCGCCTTTACTCGAGGCGTTTTTGTTATTGTTTATGTGCTCTTTATATATGCGTCTATTTAATAACATATATTTAATACTACTATATCGTGAGTCGAGCCAAAATTTGTCCGAAATCAAAACGAGATAGAATGATCGATGTGTACTTTCAGGGTTGAGCGCAAGTCAATTATTTCAACCAATATGCGGGGTCCCTTCGATTATCGATCGCCTCCACGTGTGCGTGGTCGTATAGAGCGCCGAATTGTCAGCTCGTTTGCCGTTTTGTTGTTTGTTGCCGTTTGCTATATATTTACTAAATATATGCCGTTTACAGTATTAAAGTCATTGTGAGTCGTCCATTTTGGTGTTTACTGTTTGCTTTGTACTTTACTCAAATCGCTATAATTACTTTGTTTATTGTTATTTCGAAGTTTTTGCCGCTTTGTTGTTTGTTGCCGTTTACAGTCGTTCATTTTGGTGTTTACTGTTTGCTTTGTACTTTACTGAAATGCCTATACTTACTTTGTTTATTGTTATTTCAAGCTTGGACAATTTGTCGGTGTGAACTTGTAGCAAAGTATTTGTAGTGAAGATGCCAATCATAGAATACAATTATGTAAATTAATTGTAAATTAAATGTAAATTATATACTATTTGCCTGGCTAGCTCATGCGCAAAGTAACCAAAGTACACATCAAGCAAGTGCAACAAGTACATCCTCGGCGAACTGCAGTTCCATAGTAAACGAGCTTGACACACGATATAGAAATATTAAATATATGTTTAATAATTTAATCTGTGTTGACTTTCTTTGGGTTTTCTGCTTTTTTTTTTGTGCGCATGGCTTCAATCGTTTCAATTAAATGAAATTATTGAGAGCCTGTTAAAAACTTAAAAATGAATCCAGAATCCAGCTATGCCAAATCAGAGGAGGTGGATTAAGAGACAAGTTGGTAGGTAATTAGTAAGATAGAAGGTTAATTATTAGTTAAATATATGTTATTCCATTGCAGCTTTATTATCTATTTTTCTATTTAATCTTTATAATATTAATAACAAAACTACCAAACCAAACAAAACTACATAACCTATAAAATGGTGATACGCTATCGATAGTAATGGCTATAGAATGCAATCGATAGTTTTTTTAACTATCGAGAACAATCGATTGTTTTGCGATTGATACCCGTCCCTCCACAGTGTCCACAGTTCACATCAAATCCCAGAATAATCTTGGCCGGCGGCGCCGCCTACATGACATATGACATCGATTTAAAGCGGGTGCAATTTGAGGACCGGATATCGGGTACTCTTTCTAACATCATGAAAAAGAGGGAGTTCACCGATAATCGATCTACAGGCAGCGTCAACATCAACGCATCAGCTAATCCCTGATCACGACCACACCTTTTTTAGATTGCCAGTATCGCTTGTAGCGAGTAGCGGTTATAAACTATAATGACAATTGGGAGGGCGGGAGTTGGTTTGTTTACTATTTAGAGGGTTTGTTTGAATGTCTTCACGGTCCAGTCAGTTGTCAGTTGCTTCCAACAGGTCTAGTGGTTAGATGCTGGGCTTGTGATATGATGCTCCGGGTTCGATTCCCTTCAGTGGCAAGACTTTTTATATTTTTCTAAGGATATGTATGTTTCTTTTTTTAATTCGGGTTAGTTTTGCCTAGTTGCGTAAAGTGAATTATTCGACATTCTGAAATAGTAGTAGTTCTGCCATCTAAATAGCAAACAAACCAAGTCCCGCCCGCCCAATTGTCATTATGGCTGCTCGCTAGATTATACCGTTTATTTCTCGTTACACTCGGTTGTACTCGGCAATCTGCATAGCATAAATGTTTGTTTCGTATTTTAGAATATCTAATATTACACTTTACGCATGCTCGCTTCGCTCACTACGCAGACGCAACCAACAAAAACTAACCCAAGACATGCCCAAAATGAAGGAAAAAACACTCTTTACAAGCATGACTTTTTAAAAAAATAAATAAGCATGTGTTGCCACCGAAGGAAATCGAGCCCGGGTCGCCGTATCACAAGCACAGAATCTGACCATTGCACTAAAAGATGTGTTGAAAGCAATTCATTGGACTTTAAAGACATGGGTAAATTCCATGCCTTCCGGAGAATAAGCGGTTTTCTCTAAATGTCAATATTTTTCACTATCGAAAACTATCGATAGTTATCGATAGTTTGACATTCGACTATCGATAACTATCGATGGCCGAGACTATCGATAGTTTCGTATCACTACTATAAAACGTTTTTGTGCTTCAAGCACGAAATATCCGCTAGGATCTTCAGGGGCAAGGGGAAAGTAACCTGTGTTTCAAACGCGGTAACAGCTGGAACACCTGCGTCGAACATTGCGCGCGCCGGAGTTCGGTTGCGTGCTCAAAACCCGCTGGAAAGCAACTCTGGAATAACAAACTTATATAAAATATCCATTCGAATGATTTCCTTTGAGAACAATTCTATTTAAAGTTGAACTTGACAGTGACGATTAAATATAGCGAAAAACTGAACTAGTTGCTATTGGGATCTGACGTCTGGGAGGAGCCTAATCGGTCACGTCACAACATGGAAGAAGCAAGCTGCCATATTAAACAAAAATAATGTGATGATTAGTGAATTAAAAAAAATATATATTAACTTTGGAAGCTATATGTGAACATGCGAGGACAAATCTCTTCCAGAGATGTTTTGTAGAGGATGAAAGAGTACTACAAGCGGGACACATTATAAAATGTGGGAAATATAACCAAACAAGTAGTAGCTCTGACAGTCATCTCAAAGCCCTTTTTTTCCACAAACATCACATTTGAGAGAAAAATCGCATGAAATAAACGTTGTGATTAATTCGATTGGCAAGATTTTACAGGCCAAGTGTTCCTGTAAGGCTGGTTTAGGAGAAAAATGTAAACTCATGTGTTTTTTGATATACCTGGTAAAAAGTAACCCTCTTTTTGAAATGCTGAGAACACACTTTCAGCGATGGTTTGGACTCGTGTACTTTTAAAGAAATTTGCCATGCTTTCAAACGATTCATTTCCTCCAAACTTCCAAAACGGTTTCTTCGATTCACCACGACGCCGCGCCGACGCCTTCATTTGGTCTTGGAAAACGATTAAATCTGAGTGATAAGTCAGTGCTTACAATTCACACAACGCTTATCACGATTATTCAAATTTTTACGATCGCGAAACATTTTTTAATGCTTTTTTTAGTAAAATTCGAGCTCAACTAGACGTACTGACACGTGGATGCGTATAATATACGAGTGGCTAAATACCAAGTTGCGATCCAATGAATCCATGTCTCTACGTTCTAGCGTAATTTCTACAACGCCTCGGTGGCATAGTAGGCAGAGTGCTTGCCTATCATTCTTGCGCTGCTGGTTCGATTCCCGTCGGTCGCGACAGATGTTTTGTTTGTTGTTTTTATTAATTTACCTTTTTTTCTTAATTTTGGGTTAGTTTAGGTTAGCACTTGGTTAGTTCTTGTTGATTGAGCCCCCGTAGCGAGCGGAGGGCCATCCAAAGTCAAAGCCATAATATTACCCCGGATGACGGATCGCAACTTGTTATTTAGCCTTTCGTTACAATATAACGCAGCTTGGCTCATTTCATTTTTCGACCACCAGGTGTCGCAGCGACATACTTCACATCCCAATATATTCTGCTTGAAATTATTTACTTTACTTGAAATAATACCAGAGCATAATAATTATCGACGACGGAGAAAATTAGGTTGTTATGTCAATCTGCTGACGTTTAGTAAAACAAAACTCGCCATTAAAAGCTGCAATTACAAAAAACTACCAACTTAGTTAAAGTTAAAAGAAAATTTTAGCTACTTGCAAAGTGAAATGACGGATCGATTATGTCTATTAACAGAGGAACCAACTAATTAAAGCTTTACCCATTATGCAACAAGTCAGATAGACGATATAAACAATTAGAAATATTCTCCGGCTATATATAAAGCGAATGGAAAAGTACGTTAAATAATCGGTTACCTAACTACCCAGGACATGATCATGCCACAGCTTACCAAACAATCAGCTATCCAACTCTTAAAACTGGAAGGTATGCACATTTCCTCGCGCAGGCCGCCATTTTGGTTTAAAATCTATCAAATTCCACAGTGTTGGCTCGTCGCTCGTGGTCCTGTCAGATGAGTTGTTTGTGTTAGCCAGTGTCGTAGTTACCAGTTTTGGTATATATATTTTCTAGTTACAGTAATAATTAACAGTGTACATACGTTCTTGGAAAAACTACTTATTTATAATATTTGTGCTTGTATATGATAGAACTGGATAAACCGCGAGGTGGACACGTTTGTGCCGCTAAAAACTACAGTGCGAAAAGATATGAATCTAACAAAAAAATAAGTTTTTTTAGATTTCCCAAGGGGTAAACCGCTGGAGCATTGCGGTGTATAAACCCTGGGAATTACTGGGCATTACACAGGAATTAGTGGGCATTAGTAGGTGTTATTAGGAATTAGTAACCATTAAAAGCTAACTAAATAACCTTCTGTCTGGCTGCTGAGTCATGCCGCAGATTTTAAAACTGATAAGATAAGTCTCTAACATCTCTAAAAATTCCTATTTGTTCCAAATAATGTTTCAAACATTTAAATATCAAGTTAAATATGCATTAAATTGTTTTTTTTTTCACTTAATTTTTAGGCATGTTTCAAACATATCTAACTTTTTCGTTCACTAACTATTCCGGTTAAATTTTTGTAATTATTTTAAAGATCGATTATTCGGTTAGACATACATATACACACATAGTTTTGATACTTTAAATATTTTTGCATTGGTACTTATGGTACAATCCATTCTCCAAAAATTTTATTCTCATTTATTCCCGAGTCTCTATTACATTCGTTTTAGTCTCGCGAAACAAACTTGGCAACGCTGCGTACGTGACGCGCGGTCGCGATTTGTGAGTGAAACCCGTTTCTGTCGGTGAAACCCCCAGTGAAATCTGCGCTAGGGTTTTTTAATTTTTACTTTAGCTTTAGCTTAGGCAAACGAAGTATGCAAAGCAAGATGCAAAGTCATTTTCTAGGATTTTCCGTTTTTCTTGTGTGTTTTGTTAGTTATAATCGAGGTTATAATACGATCAGTGAGATCTGTATAAACTTGAATGGTAAGTGTATTCGTTGTATATATCTATTTTTCTACAAATTTATTTGCTATTGAATTACGACATTTAAATATAAAAAGCGTTTAAGAGCAAATTACCGGGGTTTAGAGTATATAATATTCGAGTTTCTACTTCTAAGCATTCTATGCTGATTTCAAAATTGGGACTGCTGAGTACCTACTGATTGTTGACAAACTGAAAATAAACTAATTTAAGATTATTAACATTCGTATTCGTTGTCAAAAATCAAATTGCCTACGCTATTTGATTGGTCTAAAACTCTAAAATAAAAAGTTAAAAGTTGGCCAATTCTTATGCTTTTTAATTTTTATGTCATACCAGTACATTATTGTGTTTTTATACCTTAGATACCATTTACATAATGGATTACTTTATGCCCGTGCGGGCATAAAGTCCACTTTATGGCCCGTGCGGGCATAAAGTACACTTTATGGACTTAAATAATTGAATTGAATTCGTAATTTTTTAAATATTTACATATTGTGAATATGTGAATGCAATAACGAACTAGTATGACATAAAAGTTTGTATGTACCACGGGTATTAATAGATGTGTATGCCCTCGGGCGACTTATAAACCCTCTGGCCAGAGGCCCTCGGGTTTGTAACATTGTCGCCCTCAGGGCATAAATATCTACTTAATACCCTTGGTACATAAATAACTATTATGCGTTGTGTATGCGAGTGTGTATGTCAATCTATGAAATGTGCATTCTTAAAACTTCTTATGCTCGAGATCAATCCGAGTGTCAATCTCTAAACCCAGCTTTATTCCTAATACCCAATACAGGGTATCCCATTTTCGATACTTTTGCAGGGTATCTCAGTTATTATTAAAGACAGAAAGTTGTGGATTTCCCAATATACTTTGGCTATTTTTTTATGAAAAGGAAGATGCCATAAATTGAATTTTCCCATAATGCGGCAGACCATCAAAATGGTTAAAATGTAGCAAACTGGGTTAAAAGCATGAAACATTGAGTTGTTTTTAAACCTCCGGTTAAATTCAAAGTTACTATCATTCGATAGCTTATGAAAACCCAAGATAGAAATGTGCAAACCGTTTTCTTTGATCTCGTGCGGTTTAGATTTTAGAGCCTGTCAAAGTGTCAAAATGCCCGACTTTCAACTGTCAATATTTGGTAAACAGCTAAAGATCGGTATAGGATATTATACACAAAATGTGTCCAAAAATATCAAAGTGACCCCTAGCACTTTTATTTGATGTTCAATTGTTTTTTGCTGAACATATCCGAATTCGCGGGAGAAAATTACATAAGATGGCTATTTCAGTTTTTTTTTATAAAAGTACAGGGAAAGTCAAAGTCAAAAATCGCTTTGTCTAGTCCCTGTACAGGGTGGAAAAAAATAATTATAAAAAAAATTCTCCTTTTTTCAAAATATTTCGGTACAGGAAAATCGTACTTATTTTTTAGATGCAAAAATCGAATTCTGCGCTCCTAAAGTATTTATGTCAAAATTTTAATTTTTTGAAAATATTTTTTGAAAAATTTTGTTTCGTTTTCTCGAGATTTCCCAAAGATGCCATTAGGTAACTTTTTTTGACAAGCACCTTAAAAATAATGTACTTTTGTAGCCTAGAAATATTTTTCAATAATGTAAGCATAGCTGTTTTTACTGGAATGTAAGTAATTTTGAATGTAATACTTCGTACTATGATATTGTTTATCCTAAAATGAAGATTACGTTCAAAATTACGTTAAACAAATTAATTGTTTTAGAAGTTATTTGTGTTTTTAGAGCGTGAATAACGGATTGCCGCTTGAGAAAGAATGTTACCGCATGTTATGTTAACCTTTCGAAAATGGTAATCTTACTTTGCGCTCAAAAATACATAGAGCTTTTTCTATAGCCGCATTTTTTAAAATTAAATACAAATTTTTCTCTATACTTATTCTGAAATTTGCAAATGACTTATCATTTTTCGTATATTATATTTGGGCATATTTAGAGCAGGATTGTCTGCAACCATTGTTAAGAAACGAATGACTGTCATTTATTTATACTTTTGGTGGCCATGACTATTCCACATTCGATGGAAAAAGTGAGAATTTTCTTTTCCATGTAGGCTTTAGTTAGAGCATAAAATAAGGTTTCCGCGGCATTTGTCGGTTTTGCGATTTCATTTGAAATTAGTAATTAGTCAATTTGCACACGGCTGTAGATAATACAATTATTGGATAAGGTGGCTCGTTTAAGAGGGGCCTATGCCTTATCTCGAAAACGACGGAGGTTGTAAAAAAAAATTAAATACAAAAGTTGTTCCTAGTAAAATAGTCTTTTTTTTATATTTTAATGATGTACTCGCAATTTTGCGCAAATTGAGATATTATGCACGTTTTAGTGTATACAAAAAAAGTTCTATTAAGTACTTCTGTAAACCATAACTATTTTTCTATTCGTTTTGAAGATAGCTCAATGGATAAATAATGTACTTAGCAAACATTTTTGTTTAAAAAAGGACAAAATAATGTATTTCATAAAATTTCTATGTCAAAAAAATGTATTGGCCAGTACCGTTGTATGCCATTGTTATTTTATCTTATTTTACAATGACAAAATAATGTACAGCTATGTACATCATTTTGCCATTGAAGGGTTTTAAAATTTTGATTAGCAGTACAAAAGGTACGTGTCACTATACACTCTTTTGCCATAGTTTAATCTCATTTTTTAGCATACCGTGCGAAAGCTAAAGATAATATTTTTCTATCAAATTTTTTGCTAATTCGAGATAAAATAATGCCGTCGCGAGTGAAATTAATGTTTCGGCTGTTAAACGAAAATACTACTGAGGTATGTATAACAGTTTTAGTAGAAATTATCTTTTTATATTGTTTTTTGAATGTATAATAATTATTTAGTTTATAGACAGCTCTCATTTTAGTTTCTATTTTATTTGTGAAACCTAATTCTTCATATCTGAAATGCGAAATGCTCCAGATTTATTTGGATGTTATAGGATATTAATTATTTTAGGAAATTTTAAAATTTTGACTTTTTCGCAAAAAAAATTTAGTCCGAGTAAGAAGCAGTATTTTGTTATTTTTAAATATAAATACATTAAAATATGTAAAGACAGTACATTATTTTACCCAATTAACCATGCCCTAGTTATTAGTAAGACAATGGAATAAAACCGTACACTTCTTTACATGATCTTGCCAAAGTTTTTTTGCAATTTTTTGGTGGAAAAATGATGTAGTCAACCAAAAAAGCACAATTCGCAATATAATGAGTGATTCATATATAAAATACATTATTTAAGTAAAGATGAACCTAAATAACGAACCTCAAATAATTTGTTCAATTTTTAACAGTTTGGCAAACAATTTGCTTTCAAATCGATTTTTCTCAAAACTCCAATTTTGCGAGTACATCATTTTGACTTTGCACGGCTTCTTGCTACCGAGGGTAAAATTAACCAAAGTACCGATTTTCAACTGTTTATAGCTGTAAAAATACTATCTCTACATCAAATATTCTGAGAATTTTAAGTAGAATCCAAAAATGTAATAAACTATAGGTTGTTTCATTAAAAAAATGTAACTTTGTTTGACCCCTGTATATAAAAAAGTGACAATTAAAGAAATACAAAAAAATAAATATCATTTTACTAGGAACAACTTTTGTATTTAGTTTTTTTGCAACCCCCATAGTTTTCGAAATAAGCTATAGGCCCCTCTTAAAAGGGCCACCATGTACAAAATTAATATAATTAAAAACTCATATCCATAGCTTTTCAAACCTTAAATTATATTAAATATTAGCTTCTAATACATGTAGGTAGCTCTAAATCGCTTACAATTGGTTGTTTTACATTTATACAAGAATTGTATATTGCATTCAATCAACGATAAAAAATATCAAAACTCCAATCCTGTCTATTTAAAATTGAATGCTCCTTATCCCGGCCCTGTGTTTTAACCCGAAATGGCGTCGGTGACATCAGATCTTTATTTCCACTTTGACAGGAGAGTCGGCTAGCTGATTGTTTGGTAAGCTGTGATCATGTTCTGGTCATAGTTCCAAAGTTCATTAGAAATATGCTAAAGCACTCCTGAAATCGAAAACAAAAGTAAATCTGACTCGCTATTCAAGTAATCGACTCTGACAATAAAAATCGTTAGGCTTGCCTTAAGTTTAAATGGCATAATCTAACGTTAAGTTATTGCAGAAAAAGAAACTACTGTAAAAAATAAGCCTTAAACTCTAGACTTTCGGAGAAATGTGCCCTACTTGGAATGAAATTTTGAAAAAGATTGAAATACTGACTATAACGGCATTATAATTGACCAGTAGTTAAAATATACAAGAAACCTACCTTAAAACTTCACGATTCGATCCAATCAGTGGCGGCTCGTGACCTGTCAAAGAGGCAGTGCTGCTCAGGGCAGGCAAAATCGAAACATTTGTATATACTAGGGGAAAGGCGGCCGAGGTGAAAATATGCGCCGCAGGCGAAAATTTGAACAATTTTCAAGGTCAAACTGAGTAAAATGATGAATTAGAAATTCGCCCAGCAAAAATATTTCATTACAAAAATAGGTTTCGTTACATACCTTTTCCCTTTCTTTTTGATACGATCAACAAAATTCTTGTCAAAAACTACTTTAAATATTTAATTATCCAAGTAGGGAGGTGGGCGCCCTAGCGCCTTACGTCACTGGCTTCCACTGATTTAGCTGAATACCAAATAACGATACTATTTATTTGTATAAAAAGGTACCGAATGAAACTAAGAAAATTTTAATAATATTTTAAAATTCACATATTAACTAGCGAGTTAACTATGAAATAATACATTATACGTTTTCATGTCCCCCCTTATT
The DNA here is from genome assembly GCA_016904865.1 of Pissodes strobi. NCBI lineage: Eukaryota > Metazoa > Arthropoda > Insecta > Coleoptera > Curculionidae > Pissodes > Pissodes strobi. The sequence continues at coordinate 17,953 of JAEQML010059671.1, read as the reverse complement.
TAAGCTTAAGCCAACCTTATTAGGTTCAAGACTTAGGTTCATTAGAAAATTATTTTGTGCCGTGTTAAAAGAACACCGCGGGAGGCATTAAATTTGTAAATAATTTACTTAATTTTGTTTTTCGTACGGATTTTTAGATTAAACATTTCAGTAAAAAAATTAAATATGTATAGGTATTCATTGCGAGAGTGTTTACTGTGTTGTAGACAAACAAATTAAAACTTTATAGAAGAAATAAAAACGGCCGCCTCTGCCTCGCCACCTCACCCCTGGAGACGGGGCTGGTTAACTGTACCTAATAAAGCATATTCCATAGCATTTTGAATATGATTGTTCGAATTTTCATGTTTCTTTATTTTTTCCCTAAAATGTACCAAGTCTCTTACACCTGTCTCCGACCATGTTTTATTATCTCCGAAAACTACACATGGAAAGCAAAAAAGGGCTTTTTTTATTGCATCTACAAATCCAGTCATTTCGAGAATAAATATCTTTATTAAAGTGACGTGTAAGGTTTTCCTCTGCTAACACGGCCTATCTCAATAGAAATATCTGGTAATGACCTACCTCTATTTTTCAATTCAAGTTTTTTCTCGTAAGTGTATTTAAAAATCTAAAAATCTTTTAACGTTCACTAAATTATGCACTACATCCATTTTTATGAAAGTCTACAGTCCATACCACATAGCAACCTACTAACAATAACAAGAAACAAAAACGATACAACTACAACAATCTAGACACATCAATTAATTAATAATTGTGTCTTCAAATTAGCTATATAAAACGCGCGCGAGCTTATATTTGTAAAAACCGGCAAGTACTGTCAGGAATGCAGCTAAATAACTGCGAAATTTTCCCTATTAAAATTCAATAGCTCATTTCTGCGAATTGACAACTGTATCATTCTTTAGGTTGAGAAGAATAGCTGTGCACGAATAATAGCAGTCCAGATAAGGACATTCACATATCGTCGCGAGGAAATTATATTAAATTTACTGGTGAACTGTAGTCCGTCTAGAGCATACACCGGCCGACGTCGGCGGCGTGTTCGCAGTGTATATGAGCAGAGATGGCATATATAATAGCATTCCCGGCCGAAAATTGGGTGCTTTAATTTTACATTATTATTTTGAGGAATCGTTAATTATTTAGTTGAAGGATAAGAAATTAGTCACGTAGCTTCTTCAAAATTTTGGTGGTTCTGCAGCTCTGCAGTTCTTATGTACCAGCCGTCCCTGGATCCAATAGGAACTCATGGGCAGCTTTTCAGGCCACTACCAGAGGAAAACGTCTCCACGACCAATACACACACAGGACTACTTCGAAAGATGGATTTCATTTAGGGACGAGGAACTTCCTCAGCCGAAAGTCTCTTCGCGTACAAAAAAAACCTTTAAAACTTCAACATACTCAAGGCTTTGGCTTAAAACCCAAAGCAAGGAAACACAAGAAAAAGAAAATCAATATTTTACCAGTGCAGGTTTTTTTCTAAAAATATGCTGACGCCGATATCTGATATTGCTCTGCTTGTAGTAGGACAGAACTTCGATATTTCCACCAACAAGATACAAAGAGCAGGACCTGACGGAATACCTGTCATCATGTTAAAGAACTGCGTCAACACCATTTTTTCCAATAATCTCCAAAGTCATGGAACGTGTAGTCAATCAGCGACTGCTCAAGTACCTTGAGAACAACAGAATAATCAGCGATAACCAATACGGCTTTCGTAAAGAGAGATCGATAGGAGATATATTGGCCTATTTCACTTGTATATGGAGTGAGGCAATTGAATACAACTACGGAGTCTCGTGCGATTGAGTTGAATATTTCGAAGGCATTCGACAGAGTTGGCATGACGGATTGCTAAACAAGCTGCCGTCCTTCGAACTCGTAGCCTCTCTCTGCAGCTGGCTTGCCAGTTTTCTTAAAAACCGATCTCTGCAGGTTGCAGTTGATTGACACATCTCAGACACATTTACCATTAACGCGGGCGTACCTCAGAGCGCAATACTTTCACGAACTCTGTTCCTCATCTATATTAATCACCTGCTGACCGAAACGAATAATCCTGTTTAGAGTTTTGCAGATGACAGCGCCCTTGTCTCACAATTTAAATCAGAAAAACCTTTACCAGCGACTGAGATTTATCACCGCAGACAGGAGCAGAGTACAGCAATTAATCAACAACTGCAGAAAGTTCAAACTTAGGGCGACAGAAATTTGGTCCAGTTCAACGCAGCAAAGATCCAATCAGCCACGCTTACCAAGAGGGACAATACGAAGGGCCCTGACATCATTATGGCACGATTCATCCTCGTCAATCGGACTACTGGGTGTACCACTTGATATACATTTTAAAGCTTTCGGGAAAATAATTATAATTTCTAAATTCTCTAGTACATTATTTACTAAACCATAAAGTACATTGAGTTTTACCTGCGGTATATACAAATTTTGATAATATCATACCAAATATTGTAGACAGAATAATCACAAATATAATTAAAATATGCAAAAACACCATTTATAGGTTATGTAATCCTGAAATATTAGATATCTTCGAGGAGTCGTTTATTCTATCAACTTGCTTGGAAATAATCGAATAAAATCGTGAATGGCGGGAAATTTAAATACTTTATGGACTAAGGTTATAGGTATTATACTGGGCATAATTAAAATAGTTATTTCCTAAGTAAAAGCCGTAAAAACAATGACCTATACTCTAAGATTTTTCAACACAAAGACAATAGTTTAAAAATAGGTTCAAGAAAAATTTTAAAAAACACCATTTATATGTTATGTCATCTAACAATATTTTTATACTTATTAATATTCCTTGATGTGAATCATGAGCAATATGTCCTGTCATTACCACGTTGCTAACATCGCAAAATCAGTGTCTCAGAAGCTTGGTGCGCTATTCTATTTCGCAACAAAAACCCTATACCACGCAGCAGTTGCTCTATCTCTACAAAGCGTAAATAAGACCGTGCTCACACATCTAGGGTGTCGCACCAAAGCACACCCTAAATCTGCTGGATTCCATTCAGAAGAGAGCTGTGTGTCTCGTCGGCGATCCGGAGTTGACCCAGAATCTGGATAGTCTGGAACACCGCAGACATGTGGCCGAGATGCTTCTGTTTTACAGATGTTTCCACGGCAGATGTTCTCAGGATTTGGCTCGCTTCATCCCGCCTCTGACAACGCCTGTCAGACAGTCACGACAGACGGCAAGAACGCACCAGTTCGTCGTACAACTGGAAGCATCTAGAACATCGCTTTATAAGAAGTGCTTTGTCTGCATCACTGTGGAACTCATTCCCAGGACATCCCCTAATAAAAACCTACAACTATTGAAGAAACGTGTTAATCAACATCTGCGCACCCACACACACCGCTCGTCGAGTGCCATAGGATCTCCCTTTAGTGTGTGTGTCACTGCCATAAAAAAATTATAATTTACATTATATGCGTCTACTCCTACCCTTTTTTATTGCCCTCTAAAGACATATTAAGCAAAGAAAGTAGCCGTCTGGATCTCTTTGAACACATTTTCTTTCACTTCACTTACAATCTATACCAACCCTGTCCAAAACATGCATAAACTAATTTGGAGGTTATGTCAGCAAAGGTCAATGTCCAATTATCTCTGAGAATCGCATATAAAAGGTCAATCTCTACAAGTAGTGGAGGTTGGTCTTTTTTAAAAGTAAAGGAGGTTTAAAGTGATTAAAAATGTCACCTTACGTCAATATTTTGAAAACAGTTAAATTTTAATGTAGGTATAGTGATGCTACATGAAATATGCTTAGAATTTTCCATAAATTCTCATTTGAAATAAGGAAGGTGTAGTTGGTTAAAATGGGAACAAAAATTGAAAGAAACGTTTACAATATAATTTTTTAAATTATCAATTTTGAACTCGATATCCCTATAAACGCCTGAGATTTTCTAATACTCAGAGTGTTAATCCTCTATACATATTTATTTATTTATTTCATTTGTTTTAAAAAATTATGTAAGTTTTTGAGGTGAAAACTCCTTTAGGTGGGTTCAACTAATTGTTTTTCTGGGCATTGATTAAAGTCACGAAGTCTGCACGTGTTGGCGGAGTGTCCAATCTGCTTGCACTTGTAGCAAGTTAGGTTAAATTTGTTAAGGTGATGGGTAAAATCACCTTTTTTTAAAATTGTTTCGGCTTGCTGTGACAGTTGTAAGAAAAGTTTGGTTTTGATAGTCCTGGAATGTTTTCTATGGGACTTAGGTAGTTGTAGAGAGATTCTGGAGTTTGATGATTTCCAGCGCTGGCTCTGGCCTTTATTACCACATCGTAAATTCCTCCTATCAAACAGGATATAGCTTTGGCCACAAAAACATCGCAGTTATTTAGCATAGTCAATTTTTCATAATAGTATCTGGTGTAGCTTTCATCTGGTTTCTTCTTTCGCCTCAGCATATTTTCTAGTTCGTAGCAAAAATCGCGTTTGGATGGAAACCCTATTTCCAACTTTTGTTTCTACTCATTCCAGGTAAGTTTTGTAAAAGGCTCGCCATGACAGCTGTAAATCGTTCATCTGTCGAAACACGAGAAGAACTACGTGCTGGTTGAGATGACGCGCTATGACGCTCGGTAGAGGTAGATGGTGAATGTTGAGGTGCAGATAGGGCACGTTTATGGCGTTGAGAGCTCATGTTGATTTCGATTTATATTAATAAAGACAAAAAAAAACTCAAAATGGGTTTTAATAGCGTGCGTCAACTTGGTCGATCAGGCTCGGTAGGGCTTATTTTAAACTTGCTAAAGAATGTTTTTTTTTTTAATGAGGGATATCCTTTTTAAGGTAATCCCACTTCTGATAAATTCATTTCTGTGACAGGAGAATTAGTAGGCGTAATAAACGTTTGTATAATTTGGTAACTTTCGTTTGTTTGTCAGGAATAAAAAGAAATGGAAATAGATATTTATAAACTATTTAATCAAACAAAATCAAATAAAGGAATAAGTGTAATATGTATAAGTATATGTAAAAGAAAATAAAAAAGAATAATCAATGCAGAAATAATATTAAACTACGATTAATGGAAAAATATATAAAAAAAAATTACAAAAAAATACCAAGAAAATACCCGAGGCTGGAACGCACCTGAAATAAAGGAAAAACTTTTTAAGCTCACAAGTTTGCCTTCGAGTACAATGCTTGTAACGAGATAAAATAAGAATAACTTAGATTTAGATTTCTGTGTTGAGTCATAACATTTAAGAATTAAATATTCCCAAACAAACAGCCAAAGTACAGTAATATTTTATAATAAATCAAATTAATGAATATTTGATCAATTTAAATACGAGTGGAATGTAAATTATATGAATTTCAGGTTATATACTGTTCATCTCCATTAAAGTTGTCAAACTGTATTCTATTAGTGTTGCCACCAGTACCGTAATCGCAGACGGTGAAGATAAAGAAGTAAACCACCAGTTAATCAAAGGTTAAAATAAATAGCTTATCTTCCCATTAACATTAGTGAAGTCGAAAAGACAACACCGTAATCGCCAAGTACTACTAAAACAAGCGAGCGTCCCCAGGGCCCCAATTCTTGAAATGTGGTGAAAATATTCACCAGGTGAAGTTAAGCTCGTTTCACCGATTCCGTGGGTTACCGTATTCTTGAACTGTAATTGGTGAAAATTTTCACTAATTATCTGGTGAATATTTCACCACTTCATTAGCGGTGAATTTGAACATTTTAGGAGAATTTGGTTGTGCAGATGCATAAGAAGTTTTCGTTTATATATTTATTTTATTTTAAACGTTATTTAAGTTTGTAAATACCTAGCTGATGATGGAAAACGAACTATTACTCTTATATTTAATGGAAGTTGAGGATTTGTTAGCTGACGAAGAGGATGGTAAACAAAACAGACGTCAAATAATAGAAAGAGCTGACCCCTTTGAGACCTTATCGGACAATTTATTTAAAAAAGTATTTCGGTTAACAAAACCCCTTGTTATATTTTTAACGGAAATTTTAGATCCTTTTCTTAATGGTCCAACAAGAACATCCGCCTTGGACAAACGAAGTAAAGTAAGATCAAATAGGTGTCAGCTGTACCAAGTATAGTCGCACACTTAAAATAAGATGAAACATGAAAATTTTGGAACATAATTATATTAGGGGTTTTTTGCAATATGGTGATCTATTATAGGGCATCAATGGGTTTTTGGTTTTTTAAATATTTTAAACCAGTTTATTAGTTTTTATATTAATGATTGAACTACGCTTGACATTAAATCACTATTATGATGGTGTCTCGGAATTTAAACACCGAGACAGCAATTTTCGACTTTTGATAGCTTTGAAAACAACGTCGGAAATATATAAAAATAAAAATCGCAAAATTACGTTTAGTATTTGCTCTAGGTACTGATTGCTTTGCATTTTCATGCAACTGGGTCCTATCAATTGGACACTAGGTACAACATATTTAGCGGTGTTAGTCAGCCAACAGTCAGTCGTTGTTTATCCGGTTACTGAAGCTTTAAATAGGCCTGACATTTTTAACCAATGGGTTCATTTTCCAAACAGCATTGAAGAAATAAATGTTTTGCGGCGAGGGTAATATCTTCGTTCTATGCTAATATATGTCCTATAAAGGCGCACTTATTTTAGCTTTTTCGAAAAGCATGAGTTCTCTGGTGTTATTGGTGTAATTGATGGAACTCATGTAGCCATAGTACCACCAAACACAGATGACACTGAACATCCAGAACACATATATATTAATAGAAAATGTTATCATTCCATTAATACCCAGTTGGTATGATATATATTGGTGTTTCTATTTTCTAATATAAATAATGAGAATTTCTAATGTATCATTTTAGGAATGTGATTCAAATATGAAAATATTAAATATAAATGCTCGTTTCCCATGATCTTTGTATTTTGAATCACTCCAATATCAAGCAAGTTATGGAGAGTCTGTCAAAACAGCACCCCAATGAATACTACTTACTTGGTATTTTAAAAATCTATATAATATATTAAAAATTAATAATTTTTAATACATTGTTAAACTGTCTTAGGTCTGTAATATTTACTTTATACTGATCAATACAAATTAATCTTGTTTAGGTGATTCAGGCTATATGCTAAGATCATGGCTGCAAATTCCTATTGCCAATCCTGAACCTGGTAGTCTACAAGTAAGATATAACAGTGCATTTAAAATAGTAAGAAACATTATCGAATGCTGCATTGGGCTATTGAAGATGAGATTTAGATGCCTTTTAAAACATCTAGTACTACATTATACTCCTACCACAAACAATATAGCTACGCAACAAAATCATCAAAAATTATTAATGCTTGTGCAGTGCTGCATAATTTATCCATAGTGTATAACGTTCCTGCTGACCTAGGTCTGGAAGAGCGAAATGATGGTTATCTTGATTTGGGAATTTTCAACGAACATAATGTAGTAGAAGCAAGACCTGAAAGGCAAAATAGGGACTTAAGGGCAGGGCATGTCTTACAACAACAGATTGTTCAAAATTACTTTGCAAATTAAAAATATTATATAGGTACATATAATGTAGTATAGAGATGTTTTAGAAGAATATATTTATTTTCTAAACATAAGAAAAACAATGTGATATAGGTACATAGGTTTCCACCAAAGGGTGTGCCTAATTAACACGTAAACAACAATTATGTGAGTTAAAGTATGGATATTTTTTTATGGCAGTGGCACACACACTAAAGGGAGATCCTATGGCGCTCGACGAGCGGTGTGTGTGCGAAGGTGTTGATTGACGCGGTTCTTGAATAGTTGTAGGTTGTAATTAGTGGGAAACAGATGTCCTGGAAGTGAGTTCCACAGTGATGCAGTGCGCAAGACATAGGAGTTCTTGTAAAGCGATGTAATGAACTAAACAAACAATTATTGCATCTAAATTAGTTCTGAAAGGAAATTACTTATAGTGTAAAGAGAATCAGCTCTCCTACTGCATTGTTCATTATTTTATCTCAGTAATACTAATTTCCTTTCATAATAGTCCTGTTTCATTTGCAATTTTTTGCCTGACAAATGCATCATCTTTTCAGAATTATTCTGAATTTCTTCCAACTTTTTTCTTTTGGATAATAGCTGCTTTTTACGCTTAGGTAAGGGTGTATTATATATGAAATTACTGGAATCATTAATTTTTAGTAGGCTACCATTCGTATCTCCCAAAATTTCTACTGGCTCGGCTGTTTTAATAACATAGTCATTATCATCTGTAACTACTACAGGGGTTTCAATTGCTTTATGCTCTTGCACAGATGCATCCTGTAAAGATATAATTAATCTACATACAAAGAGCTATAGTAGAAATCAAATCTAAAAAGTATCTACACTGGCAAACACAAATTTGCAAAATTTATAGCTGATGCAATTACGTTAAGATACAATTATTTACTTACTATTTGTAAAGTTAATTTTTAATTTTCTTAATGATCAAAAACATTGCAAATACCTTACGAAGTAAAAACTTACTTACCTCCAAAGTTTCCAACTTCGGGTCCAATATAGACAATTCAGCATTTGAACAGGTAGATTCGGCAATTTATTGCCTTCCAAAAGTGTAGGCTCTAAGACTGTCAAAACTGCCTCATCAACTGAAGTTAGATTATTTTGAGGTGGTGGCCCACCACCTGTACCCTTCATGCATGTCTTCATAATTGTATTTTTTCGTTTTGCATTAATTGTTAGATATTTCAATGTCTCCAAATTATAGTCAAGTAAATATGCTACAACTGATAATCCCTTGTCTGTTGACAATACTATATTACTCTAGCATTTAATGGTAATGATACATATAAATTGGTTAAATGGTATTACCAGAGATAAAATAAAAAAGAGAGATTGCCGAATCAATGATATTTTTTTAAGACAGTTTTCACTAGCGCCGCCAGTATCCTCGGGAAGAATTACATATGGGTTGATCGGTATTACAGATAACTGTTTTTGTGTTTATGGGTCGGTAATGTAAATTATTTCCTTACCGACTGTATGGCGCCATATTCAAAATTATTGTTTTATTTAAGCTGTGATCCGAAATGATTAAATTTGCTATTTTTAATGCATTTTCATTTCGAATCATTTTTCTTGGCGAAATTTACCCGTAAAATCTGCCAAAAATTATGTGTCGGAATGAAAATTCAGTAAAAATTGCAAATTCAATAATTTCGGAATACGGTTTTATTAAAATTCGCATATAATTTTTCCGTTTTTGTCATTATTTCAAATATATTCGATTATGTTTTGCCCCTATAGAAAAATGAAGGGGTTTCTGATATTTGAAACACAACTTTAGAGCTTACATAAGAACGTAGAGGTAAAAAGTACCTAAAAAATATTTTTTTTTAGGAGCAAAGTACCTAGTTAGTATAGGCACATTTAAATATTTCAAAGGTTTTATGCATAATTATGTAATTTTTACGAAAGTTTTGTGATGCGACTTCGTAATATTATAACGTATAATTTAATTTTTAAGCATACATTAGGTGTTAAACAAACAACGTTCTTTTAAAGAAGATTGTTCCCTTTTTATATTATAAAATAGGGAAGTTTATTAATGTTAAATAAAACACATTTGATTATAATAAATATATATAATTTTTATTTTAATCTAAACCTCAAAAACCGAAAAAAAAGTGAAATGTGGGTTCTCAGGAGGATTAGCCCTTATAGAACAGTTTCTATAAAACAAGGATTACATGTACTTGTGGATGGAGTAGGTTGGGTTATATGGGGAACATTGTGGGAAGTGTGAGGAAGTCTAATTAGAATATCACTGATAATTTTGATTCGAGGCTTTAAAAAGGGTACCGCAAAGCTAGTTAATCTCCTTTGTGACGAATCTGCAAAGTTTTTATCTTCAAAATGGTCTCCACACAAATACATTCTAGTCGACTTATCATTTAAATTCATCATAATCTGGAGCCATTCTTCGCGTTTTTTCGAATTATTTTCAGGAACAATAAAAAAGTGTTTATTTGTACCTCCATTAGCCAGGGGTGTAGAACACTGATAACGAAAAATTTTTTAAACTAGTCTCTGACCACACAATTACTATATTTAAAATTATTACCTAATATTATTCTGTACATGGATTACGGCAAAAAAGATTTCCAGAAATTAGAAAAATAATCTAGGCTATACTATACTTGAATCGTTTATTGTTGAAAGGAGGCAAGCGACATTTTCTAGTCTCTCGAGTTATTGTAAGAATTCTTCTTTCTCCCCATATCCGCATCATTTGGTGTTGAAAGGATGCAAACGGCGATGTGTTAAGGTACGCGTCCACTAATCGGCATCGGACGGACGGTACGCATCCTACGAATCGGATTTTATAATTATCTACATTGTTTCAATATGACTGCGTTCACCTATCGGCATCGAACCGACCGCACTTCGGCATTTCCGGACGGGATCCCGAAGACGAAATCAAAATCCGTTTCGTGCGGACACTGCCGATGCTGATACTGTTAATACTGACAAGAACACGCAGGTGTCACGGTATATTTCCCTTTCCAAACTTTATTGGAGAACTACGTTGGGGTTTGGAACCTTCAGCAACATGCACCAAAACAGAGTTTTATCCACAATACCGAAACAGAATATTTGCACTCGACGCGCGTTTCGATAACCATGTTAGCATCATCAGGAGATGATTAAAACAGTTTATTCTGTTTCGGTATTGTGGATAAAACTCTGTTTTGGTTTATTGGAGAAGATAGCAAGGATTTTTGTTAGTTAGTTTGTGACTTTCCTCCACATTGCTTTAACGTAATTATGGATGTAGCAAGACTTATCACGATTGTGCACGAGTATAAGTTTACAATGTGGGGTATCTAGAATATTCGGACATTCTTCTCAGGGACAATATTTGCAGTTTCGTTTTCTTCTTCTTCTTACAACACGTCAATAATTATAAAATCTTCATTCAGTAACGAAATAATGCTTTTGCTTCTTCAACAGCACTTAGCTAACTGCGGGAGAAATACCGATACCGACTCCAATAATCCGTGGTAGTAGACGCAGGACACAAAAAAAATCCGATTCGTCCGATTCGTACCGTCCGTCCGATGACGATTAGTGGACGCGTACCTTTATATGGACGTAAATACCAGAGTACAAATAATATCGAGTAGATTCACTTAGCAAAAATCGTTTGATGTTTTTGGATCAAACGCAAAAGCCGCAGCACGGTAAAAAATTAGTTTTTACTCTACCTGCAGCAGCAAGCAGCCTGTGAGGGGAGATTCAAAAAGTATTAGCTGATGCAAAATTATTTCCTCGGTTATTATTTGATACACGATATTTCAAAGGGCGATTAAGGTAATTTTTAATACGTGATTCAAATGAATAAAACTATGTAATAAAGTTATACAAAATAGTAACGTATACTAAATTCAAAAACATTATAAATAAAGGTAATACCTATTAAAATAATTTATTTGACAGTTTGTAACTTGATTCATCTATTAAAACATGTATAAAGCAGAAGGTTCAAAGTACCTGAGAAAGATTATGGGAATTAAAAAATATAAAAAGGACAAATTAAGCTAGTAAAGTAAATTTATAGCTTCTTACAAGTCTAAACACTTCATTACTCGCGCTACGAGTATTTCTCTCACATTTTCTGCGAAATCGTCAGTTTTTGGAGATCGCTTTGCGGACGGAGTTGTCCTCCACTACTCTAGCTGACTTATTTGGCGTCCTCTTTAACATAACCAATTAACCGGGTGCATTTCTCAAATGATTGGCTGCATTTGTGAGAATTTCTCTCATCGCGCTACGTCTGCCGTAGTACTTTTAACATTGAAAATGTTTCTGTTTTGCTGTTATGGGGCATCAAATTGCGAAAAACTGCGTGCTACATTTGACACACATGATGCCATATAAGTGATGAACTACTAACCCAAACTAACCAAAATTAATCAAAAGCACCAAAAAGAACTAAATGTATCGGAACAGATTTAAAAAATGTATGTAAGACTAACTCAAATTATCCGAACTTTTGCAGCTAACCAAAACCAACCAAATACATTAAAATTTGTTATAACGTATTGGATCCGGTTCAAATTACTAAAATAAATTGGAACTAACTGAAACTAACCGAAAGTTGAGTGAACAACTAACCAAAAGCACCAAAAACGCCGAAACCGTATCGGGCAAATTACAAATATTGAAGTAAGTTAAAATTAACTTAAATTAACCGAATTTTGGCGACTAACCAAAACTAACCGAAAACATTAAATTTGATTGTAACGTATCGGAGTCGGTTCAAGTGACTAAAATGAATTAAAACTAACTGAACTTAAAGAAATGCCTTTTTAACATTACAATATTTTTTAACATAATTATAAAAAAATAAAAAAAGGTGCCGATATGAAGACCTAAAAAATTACCCTCCACTTGTAGATAGGAAAATCTATTAATATATAACTTGCCATGACGTTGCGGTAGATAATAATTCTAACCTGTTCCGAATTGTTTTAGACCGTTCTTTCGCTTTTGCTTACTTTTAGTTAGTTTTGTTTAGCCGTTTAATTAACTTTCGGTTAGTCTCAGTTAGATCCTATTTATTTTAGTCATTCGAACCGACTCCGTTACGTTATAATCAAATTTAGTGTTTTTCATTACTTTTGGTTAGTCGTCAAAGGTCTGCTCGTCTTGGTTAGTTTTAACTTACTTTAATTTTTGTAACCTATTTCGATACGGTTTAGTGCTTTTGGTTACTTTTGATTAGTTTTGGTTTGTCATTCAATCAGATTTCTGTTAGTTTTAGTTGGTTTTTATATATTTTAGAATTTGCACCGGTTCAATTACGAGTATAATTAATTTTAATGTTTTTGGTTAATTTTAGTTAGTCGCCGAAATTCGGCTAATTTAAGTGAGTTTCAACTTAATTTAATATTTTAAATCTATTTTGATTTATGTTTTCGCTTTTCTGGTTACTTTTGGTTAGCTTTGTTGTTCAATCAACTTTCGGTTAATTTCAGTTAGTTTACATTTATTATAGTCATTTGAACCAGTTCCAATACGTTATTACCAATTCTACTGTTTTTGGTTAGTTAAGGTTAGTCGCCAAAATTCAGTTAATTTGGGTTAATTTTATCTTACTCCAATATTTTAAATCTATTACGATACGTTTTAGCCGGTTTCGGTGCTTTTAGTTTCTTTTGGCTAGTCATTCAATCAGCTTTCGGTTACTTTCAGTTAGCTCCAATTTATTTTACTCATTTGAAGCGGTTCCGATACATTATAACCAATTTAAATGTTTTTGATAAAATTATGTCAGTAGCCATCTAATATTTTTAATCTGTTCCGATAGGTTTAAGCCCTTAGTGCTTTTGGTTACTTTGGCCAGTTTTGATTAGTCGTGCAATCAACTTTTTGTTAATTACAGTTAGTTTCAATTTATATTAGTAATTTGAACCGATTCCGTACTTTATAACCAATTTTAATGTTTTTGGTTAGTCGCCTAAATTCGGTTACTTTGGGTTAGTTTCAACTTACGTTAATATTTTAATTTTTAATATTTTAATTAATTATTAAAACATAAACGGATGTTTGCTCACGCTAGTAGTGAAGGGCATTTAATTTTTACCGTACTTGTTTTCTTTTCTTACTATTGTCTTTATCCATATTTAGGTAAATAACAAAATTTTAATAAAGACATACTTGTTAAACCGATTATAGCTGTAATTGAAAAACTGCATATTATTAAAAAATTATTATAAATCTTAACTGATAGGGTCTTTGGATCATCTAAAAAATGAAAATCCGTCACCCACTTTTGTAATACAATAATTATCCGCACAACAATATCTCGCCATAGTAACGATCTTAATAGTATATTATTTTATATGGAGGAAAAGTAATACTTTTCATGGCGCGCTCGTGTTTAACAGCCGAACGGAGTGAGGCTGGTAATAGAGAGCAAGCCATGAAAAGTAACTTTTCCTCCAAATAAAATATGCTGTTTTTTCTTCAAATGTCGACAAATTAATGCAAAAAGTCTCTTTTTAATAGTAATAATTATTATTATTAAAGATAAGTGGGTTTGCAAGGCGGCTTAGACCGGTGCGGTGTCGGTGAATAGGCTCAGTTTGTTGCTATAGTAATGTAACATAAAGTTGTCAGTGGACACTGTCAACAATAATTATATTTTTAAAATTGCGTGTTCGATTGCGTTTTAATTCCGTATTGATAAGCAGTTATTGGGTAAGTTCGATTAAATAATAACCAATTTGTTCCTAAATTAGTGATTTTTAGAAATGCAGTCACACATTGAGTGATAAATACAAATTTTAGTTTAATAACTCTTGAGTTGTTGACGCTTATTTTGATGTTTGTTTGTATTGTATCTATGTTGCTATGATAACACTTTTACCTCCGCCGGCGGAAAAGTGAAAAGTAAAGCTCCGGCGGAGGAAAAACGAAACTTTACTGCCGCCTACACAGTCGAGTAATGACGGATTTACTGACGTTTGAAGAAAATAATTATTTAATTCAATGCGACCCAACAGTACAGACAAGGCGTTTGCACACTGACCGTAAATTCTCCCTCGTAGTGTAGCCACAACTGGCCGCGAACGAGATTGATCCGGATTCTCTTTGAAGGTAAAAACTGTCGGCGAAATTGGAAATTTGTCTCGAGTGAACCTACCGTATATACTTATTTATACCGTGTAAATACTATGCGCACGACTGCGATTAGTGTAGAAAGGAGGTAAGCGACGGTGCTTGTCCCTTTTCAACAACTTACGCAAAAAGATGGCCACGCGGCTTAGCGTTTCACGATTGCGTACTGTCACTTGCGAAGGCCATTTGCATTAGTTGCTTTGTTGTGAAAAGACCTGTTATTGTTTTTATATTAAAAAATGGAAGAACAATCGAATAGTGAAAGAAAAACCGAGATTACTTTATCTAAAAAAAGAAAAAGAGGTTTGAGGCATGACGAGGAATATAAGAGAAATATTATTAAGCATGGCAGAATAAAAGGACTTTCACATGTAAATTGTGTTCAATATTCATAATTTTAAAACTGGTGAGAGTTTCTTTTACATATACCACGAAAGAAAAGGCAGTAAAGGGCCGAACGAGGTTTGCTCTTTTTTAATGCATTATTTAGAAAATAATGTACCAGATAGTGTGGACGAACTGCTTTTATTTTGTGACAATTGTCCTGGCCAAAATAAGAATAAAACAGTGGTTAGGATGTGCATGGCATTAGTTGAGACAAGATTCAAAAAAGTTGAACAGATTTATCCTATTAGAGGGCACTCGTTTTTGCCATGTGATAGGGATTTTGGCACCGTGAAAAAAAATCTGAGACGTTACGACAGAATTTTTTCTGTGCATGAGTTCACCAATCTGATAATCACATCAAGTGCAAGTAGAAAATTCACGGTAATGGAAGTTGAGACCAGTGACATCTTGAATTTCAAGCACTGGTGGACTAGGATTTATAAGAGCAATACTGTTTCTCTAGAGACAAACAAAGAAAACAAACCACGAAACGAAAAACAGAATTTTTCAGTAACACACTTTCATCACTCTAAACATGATGCCTCTAAGCCTGGATTTATTACTACTTCCCCTTTTATTGATAGCCCTTTTAATATACACACTTTTCTTTTAAAAATGCCAAACGCAGGTATCGTAATATTTCCATCAAATAAGGCATATCAAAGCAAGCTTCCGATTAAGGAAACCAAAATAAGCCATATTAAACTCACGATAAAATATATTTCGGAAAATCATAGATCATTTTACAATGAGATTGTTAACTGGCCGACGAAAAATTAAACATAAACTGTATTATTTTCGCTTGTTTTGAAATTATGTCCCTATTAAATACCTAAAACAAAAACGTCTTACTTCTTAAGTTGTTGAAAGGCGCTAAGTGCCATTTGAAAAAACAAAAAAAACTTGTTAAAAAATATAAAATTTTCGACTTTGTTTCCTACTAATGTAACTAGTTATAAATATTCGTTTGAGTTTAAACAAGAGAATTAATACAAAATAATATAGTATAACTCAGATTGATTTTTTTCGTTTTTCTCGGAACATCCAAAATGTCGCTTGCCTCCTTTCAACAATAAACGATTCACTTATTATGTTACGTAATATATGGGGCTCAAGAGATGGTTGAGGATTCCTTATAATACGAATATTTCGGACTTTTGTTCATTTTCCCATTGAATATCGATCTCTTCAACTTTAGTCTGAAAGTATGCGCCTACATTATTTCTATTGGAAGCCAAACAGGAAATAAGGACTAAGAGTTTTGCATCAATCAGTGTGGATCCAACTTATGACAGTAGGGTTTGGACTTCAACATCAATAAGAATATGAATTGGCCAGGGTCAGACTTTGTTCAACACTTCACTAAAAAGAAAACAACATTAAACAGACGGTACGGCAAGGCCGCACATACTTTCTCTCTCGCTCATATGATTCTGCCACAGAACTAACAAAATGGGACATAGGTAGTTCCGCCACAAAACTAGGAAAAATTGGAAGGTGAATGTTTCCACTAGTAAAGTGGCTTTATCTTATTTTTCCTAGGAAAACTAAACAAATGCATAATTTTTTCCCTTACTAATTGGTAAATAAGTACAGAGTGAATAAAATCGTTAACGCCGTTATCGATAAAATCGATTTTTTTCCATTTTTGTTCCAAGGGTATAGTGGCCTTTACCGATTTTCCCGGAAAAAATGGTGCAGTATCTACGTGATTAGTCTTACTAAATGGTAAACATGTAAAAAATGTAAATAAAATCGTTAGAGAATTTTTAATTTTTTTCTTCTTCATATAAACTACTTACCCTTAATTTTGAGGAGAAAAAAAACTGAAAAAAAGTTCTGGATATATTCACCAGAAACTTCCAAATACCGATTTTGGTCGAAATCGACTTAACGGTTTTGGAGATAAGTGGTGTGACAGACAGACTTACACACAGACACCCACATAGGCACACATTTTCTTGGTACTTGTTTACTACTATATCCACCCCAACACCCAATTTTGACTAAATTTTTGTAAAGTATGAATAAGTTAGTACTTATCTAAATAGATATTTTTGATTAAAATTATTTTGCGTAAATGATTTATAAGTAAAAAGATATATACAGGGTGATTCACGAAGATGGTCTATTAAGTATCTGAGGAATGAGTTTCCCGATTTTCTTTAGTCTGTGGCCATACCATCCCTTAAGCTATACAAGCGCGCGTAACGCGCTTGTCTCTTTACTTTGGTACTTTTTTAGTTCCACTTTTTGAAATATGCATCTGACCTGAGACATTTAGCTACTTGAAAATCAAGAATGTTAGTCAAGTGTGACAACATTGCAAGTAAATTTTCATAATTAAAGTAAAATTAGGAGTGTTTCGCGTTAAAATATATTGGGATACTAAACAGCCAGTGATTTTTTCTCAATATTTGGCGTCAAAAGAGCTTTGCGCAATATGTAAAGTGTCACAAAATACTTTTAATACTATCTAATACATGTCACACAAAGAAAATTGCAAAATTCGAAAAGTACGCAAAGTAAAAATTTACCGATCATTTTTCATAATAGGTGACTATGCATTAGTAACTTTTGGTAAGTTTGGTTTTTGCGCCAAGTAATTTCAGTTGAAACTGCTTATTTAGACCCTACATTAATAATTTTGTACAAAATTATGTCAATGTTAGGTGTTGGGATATACTAAATATTTTAGAGATACCTAGAGGTAATTATTTAATAAATCTCCAACATATTTTATATAAATTTATTGTTTTTTAAATTTATAAACCATTTGCGCCAAATAATTTTAATGGAATTTATCTATTTAGACACTAATCTAATCATATTGTGCAAAAGTAATTCTAAGTTAGGTGT
>JAEQML010059670.1:0-28274 GCA_016904865.1 Pissodes strobi | reverse complement strand
TTTCTGTTTTGAAAATAGTACGAATGTTAAATGTATTATCTATTCGTTTTATTGTGTCTGATAAGCCGGGAATATATGGAATAAAGAGGTTCGTAATAGGTTTATTTTGATTTTGTCTAATATTTTGTTGTTCAAAATCAAAAAAGCATTTTTTCAATGAAATCCATAAGAGAGTTATTATTAATCAAAACATTGGTTAAAAATTATTTTTCTAGGCTCTACCATATAAGTGGAGTTCCACCCAATCAATTGTAAGGTAAATCTATTCATTCTCATTATTACTTTCAGGTCCCAGTATTTCAAAAGATGATGAAACAAAATGGGTGGATTTGGATAATCCCATTCTGCCTCTTGATCTTTCACCAACTATATTTGCAGGCCCCAGTACATCTAAAGAAGTTCATATTGAACCTTTGAATGTTTCCACACCTCCACCTTCTGAAAAAGATGTACCTTCAACACCACCTTTGTTTTCTCCAAGTATATCTACCCAGACATCATCTTCCCTTTCTTTTGGAACGCCACGTAAGAAAGAACTCAGATTGAAGATCAGGCGTCTTCGAAAAACTATGAGAAAACATAACGAAAAAGACACTTCTATTGAACATTTTAACACCTTATGTGACAAATTCCTAGACACACCATTAGCAGAAGTGATAAAAACTCACGTTAATTTGAAACATAAGAAGCCTATATCCAGAAGATATTCAATGGAAGTAAAGCAATTTGCTTTGGCACTTTATTTTCTAAGCCCCAAAGCATATAGAAATTTGTCAAAATTGTTAATACTTCCAAATAAAAGAACTCTGGAAAGATTGACTGAAAAGCTACAATTTCAACCAGGACTCCACAATAAATCTATATATAAGGCCCTTGAAATAAAAATGAAAACTATGACTGATAAAGATAAACATTGCATCCTTTGTATCGATGAGATGGCAATAAAATCAAACTTGTTTTTTGATTTAAGTAATGACATAATTGTT
The DNA here is from genome assembly GCA_016904865.1 of Pissodes strobi. Lineage (NCBI taxonomy): Eukaryota > Metazoa > Arthropoda > Insecta > Coleoptera > Curculionidae > Pissodes > Pissodes strobi. Next base: position 27,288 of record JAEQML010059670.1, on the reverse strand, counting down.
GGCTTTGAAGATACAGCCTATGGTGAACGAGGACCACAATTATGCAAAAATGTTTTGGTAATCATGGCGAGGGGTCTGTACTCATCATGGAAACAGCCAATTGCTTATTTTTTTGTAGGCACTCAACTAAAGGGTGCTAAACTTCGTTTAATTTTAGAAGATTGTATTTTAAATTTGGGGAATATTGATTTAAAAGTGGAAGGCATAGCAAGTGATATGGGCTCAAATTTTATTGATTTGACCAAGTGTCTAGGAATTACACCTGAAAATACAGAGTTCCAATTAGGAGGTGAGAATATGTTTTATATTTTTGACCCGTGTCATTTAATTAAGGCCACTCGCAATAATTTAAAGCAGCACACCTTTTGCTTTCAGGGTAGAACAACGTCTTGGTCGTTTATTGAAATTTTCTATAATTCCGATAAAAAGCAGTTTTACAGGTGTGCACCTAAACTCACTAATTCTCACCTTAATCCCACAAGTTTTGAAAAAATGAGAGTGAGTTATGCCGCTCAACTTTTGAGTCACTCAGTTGCCAGTGGTATGAATACACACATGAGTTTGGGTGCACTTCCAAATGCAGCTTTTGCAACCATTGAAATTGTAGAAAAATTCAATAATCTGTTTGATATCTTGAATTCCTTATCATTAAATAATTCTTACAAATTTAAGAATGTATTTGACGGATCTGATTCTCAATTAGAATTTTTAAACGAAGCTTTGGATTTTTTGTCAGATTTAAAGGTATTAAACAAAAATGGTCAAGATATTTCCAAGAGATTAAAGTTTATTAAATGTTGGTCTATCACAATAAGAAGTCTTCTCAATTTATGGCAAAAGCTTTTAAACTGTGGGTATAAATATCTTAAAACCAGAAGACTAAATACTGATTGTTTAGAAAATTTCTTTGGAAGCGTAAGGCAGCAGGGAGGCAATTGCGTAAATCCCACACCAATACAGTTTCAAAGAGCCTTTAGAAAATTATTTGTGCAGAATTATTTCCACTCAAATCATATCAATTGTCGGGAGGACTTAGACGATGTTCTTATTAGTATAAAATCCATGGACATGGTAGAAATTATTAATAAGGAATCGGAAACATCAACTGCAGCAATTTCCTTGCCTGATTGCAATTACCGTAAAGAAACCATTCCAACACAGAATGCTTTCTATTATGTCTGTGGATATTTGATGAAAAGGTGTCTGGAAGTACATTCATGTGATATCTGCTATGCCTTTAGCAAAGAATGTACTAGTTTTGATATAGACAAACTTCTGACTCATTTTAAAGCTTTTGATGGAACCAAAGGTACTTTTGGTGGTTTATCATCACCACCAGAAAGGTGGGTTCATTTTATATATAGCCTTGAAAGTATTTTCAACTCGCAGTTTGAGAACATATGTACAGGCAAAAAAATTTCAAATTATCTCCTGAATATATTTGAAAAAGTACAATTTCTCCATCCCTGTTCAGATTTTCCCAAACTGTTTGTTTTAAAACTATTTATAAGATTAAAAATATTTTATACTTTAAAATTTAATAATAGAGATCTCGCAATTAATAGTTCTGATAAAAAAGGCATTAGGAAATTGAAAATCCTATCACATGTATAGTTGAAAAAAATTATTACATTCTTCTTTTCATAATAATTTATCCTAATTTATGAAAGTTGTTTAAACACAAAGATGCAGCGAAAACCAATGTCACAAATGCCTGCAGTTTGGGTTAGCTGCCATGCCACTCCCGTCTGCTATAAATTTGCAGACAGTCACTTTTATAGAGACTGCAAAAAGCCAATGAACACACCAGCCAAATGATGAAACTGTGAGGGGGATCACCCTGCTAGCTATTAGAAACCCAAATTACAAGAAAATACTACTGCAAACCAGGCCGGTAAACACAAACATCACATATGCACAATTGTCAAAAATAAATGCACAGACCACTAACAAATCACTACTTAAAACACAAACACTAATATAAACACGAACACTAATCAACAAAACAACAGCATACTGGCACTGCTAGCTATGTCCGAGGAGGACATAGCAAAAATAAACAAAATCGCCACATTAATCAATAACAATCCAATATTGCACTTGCTCGCTAGCACGAATGAATAATACACTGAACACACCAAAACACTTATTCTTGATCAGCTGGAATGCAAACTCACGCTACCCCAAGAGATATGAGTTTGCAGAATAATTGATTGAGAATAATATAGACATAGCACTCGTGCAACAAACATACCCACGCCTACACACAAAATTACACATACAAAACTACACTATTTATATAAATGATAGGCATGACCAATACCGCATGGACGGAGGCAAGGCCATTTTTATAAAAAAACAGCATTACACATGAGGAGGGTTCATACAAGAGCAGACATCTCCATTTTTTACCAAATTGATTTTTTTGCCGATTTGTCTGGGATGGTCTCTAGGGCTGGCCTTAGTCAGATTCGAACAAAGCAAGACATATCCTACATTATTTGTCATTTAAATCTATGGAGTTCAACCAAAACAAGACATATCCAAACGTATATACGTAACATCTGAAACTAAACAAAACAAGACAAATCCTATTACACGTACTCTTTCAGTGTACAGTTTTATTTCAAAACAAGACATATCCCTATACGAATTTTCATACAAGAGTTTTTGCTGTTTTTCTCAAGTTTGTACAAAATGGAGATGTCTGCTTTTGCATGAACCCTCCTCACATGATACTTTACACACACCACAATCTGATATACTCGAGTCATACAGACCACCAAGCAACAAAATCACACATGCAGAAATAGAAAAACTATTCAATTATACACTCCTTATCCTTGCGGCCGGGGACTAGCACTACACTATACAATACACGTTCCATCAGAACCCAACGCACTTCCACCAAGAAACAGCCGATATATTAGACATCGCACTAACACAGAACATAGCACACAATATTGTGATAGACAATTTGGAGGATTTATCTGCTTCAGATCATTCTCCGATTGGCATCACAATAAACAACATACACGAAAACGCAAAAGCACACACACAAACATTCATACAATGGAACATATTCAAAGAACACTCAACAGACAACATGCAAACACGACTACACATAAACTCTAAGGCGGAACTGGACAATCAAGTCGTAAGTTTCACCGAAGAGATAGAAACGGCCATAAACACTGCAAAAAAAAACGGTGCACACTAAGCCAAACAACCCATATACACTACCGGAAAATATGAGACAAAACATAAGGGCAAAGAAACAGGGTGAAGAGGAGAGTCAAACTAACAGGCAACGCACATCTAAACAGACAGGCAAACAGGCCGACAAACACCATTTAAACATAATATATAAAAAGCCATAAAAACGATAAATGAACCAACAGTGAATGTCAGAGACAACTCTCTATGGAAAATAGCAAAAACCATGCAGTATAAGGACAAAGTGGTATATCCGGCGATCCATGGCTTGCGGGGTTTAGTGTACTCCAGCGACGAGAAGGCTGATACCTTCGCAGACTGGCTGGAGTCCCAATTCACCTTGGGTGATGGCGCGCAAGATATTGGTCACCACGAAGCCATAGACAGATCCTATAGACGATGAGACTCAACCAACCAACACGAATGAAATTGTGCAATTAATTGCACAATTAAATCCAAGAAAGGCACCAGGATTAGACAACATCCCAAAAAAGGCATTACAGAATCTACCGCAATTAGCTATACAAAAGCTTACACACATAACCAACAAAACACTGGAACTTAAACGCTTTCCAAAACCTTGGAAAAATGCAAAAATCATACTTACACCTAAACCAAATAAGAACCTAACATTTCCACAACACTATCGTCCTATTAGCTCGCTGTCAGCCTTGAGCAAGCTAACAAAACGTATCATTTCAATCAGATTAAACACACATAACAGAACACAATCAACTCCCAAACGAACAATTTGGGTTTAGATCCAATCACAGCACAGAGCTCCAACTCGTCGAGGAGGCGACGAGAGAACTGCAAAAGCGGACATCAACCGCAGTTGTGGCTTTCGACGTCGAACAAGCCTTTGAGAAAGTCTGGCATGAAGGACATACACAACCTACCACTCCCATTAACACAACTCATCGCATCTTTCATAGAACGCAGATCATTCATAACACAAATAAACACAGAACACTCTAGCACAAGACATATGGAAGCGGGAGTTCCCCACTCTCCCTCACACTACGCTCTATACGCAGCGGATGTACCTAGACACCCACTCGTAAAACTATCAATATACGCAGATGACATCTGTTTATATTCAACAAATAGAAACAGATTGATGCTCAAAAATCGCACGCAATACTTGAACTCCATAAACGACTGAGCAGAAACATAGAATATATGACGACAAGACTCGGGCTATGATCATCAGCAATAAACGCAACCAAATCATTCCAAATTTAAGATCAGGAAACACCATAATCAGATGAAAAGATTCACTAAGATATCTAGGGGTAACCCTAGACGGCAAACTCTCTTTTAACAAACACATCCAAGAGAAAATCAAAATAGGCATAGCAGCAAAGCAAGCCTTTTTCTCATTAATAAACAGAAATAGCAAAATGTCACTCAAAAATAAACACCTGAATAATAGTAAGTATTGTTGTAAAAACGTCCTTTAGTTCCGCATTTAAGCACGCCACTGGATAAAAAAAATGCAACATGTAAAAATGTTCACCGGCAGTTATAACGGTCCATGATTCCTAGAACGGTCGATATTCCAACCGACTTCCAATCGCGCGAGAATTATCGCCCTCGATTGGTTGTGCACGGCCGGGTGGGAATATTCAGCCCAAAGCGCGTCGCTAGAATTAAAATTAAAATCGGTTGCAGTTCAGATCCTGAAGGGAGCAAGAAACCACTTTAGGCCAGCGCCATCGTTGGTCTTCAGGAATCCTAACGGGACTTCCAATTCATCCATTTAGCCCCTAGACCCATATTTCTGAGGAATTTATGAGATTTTCCCAGATTTTGGGCTATTGGGGACTTAGCCAACTTTTCGACATCTCGAAAAGGAAAAGGCTGTAGAAAGCTTACGGACGAGCGAAAGAAGCCCCGGAGCGAAGAAAAAGGCATTGTAGGACCACTGACCACACTCTCAACTGGTACCGAATCAGCCTCCTACCGAATTTATTGAGTTTTCTGAAATTTTGCAACCCCATTGCCGAATTTTCGACAATCTCGAAGAAATAAACGACTCTACTAAGCTTACGGACGATCCAAAGAAGCCCCGAAGCGAAGGAAAAGGCATTGTAGGGCCAGCACTCTCAACTGGTACCGAATCAGCCTTCTACCGAATTTATCGAATTTTTCGAACTTCAGGTGAGAAGCGAAAGGCATAGGAGCCGAAAAAAGAAATAAGGCTTAACCTAAAGAATTCGGGCGCGTTCAAAGAGCGACAAGTTAGCCAAGTGCGTACAGGAGATAGTGAAGTTATACTGTTGCGACTGGAGTTATCTCAAAAGAATAGTCAAAGCCTATTTATCACTAGTTCGAATACTACACAAAATTAGCACGGTCTCTGAACTGAGAGCCGTGTCCGGGGAGTAGTTTGGTCTAAAATACATTAATCCCCAAGAAGTCCCCCCTGACGCGCCCCCAGAAACAACGGTTTTTTAAAAGCCCTCCTCGAGCAACTTCTCGTACGACCTCTCTTAAGGTGATCGCAACCAAAAACTCGCGACGCGCGCCCGACGCCCTCAAAAGACGATTTTAGTGCGATCCTTGTTATATTCGTACGGAATTCGGCTTCTCAGAACCCTTAACACTTCGAACGCGTTTTGAAAATCTGGCGTGCGGTGCGATAAACCCCAAAACACTAAAGACACTAATACGTGTTAGATACTAATTAAAATATCTTAAGTCATTAGTTAGTAATTGTTCATTAGAGAAAAAATCGAAATAAAACTTGTTTTACCAAAAATACTAGATTAGAGTTGAACTTTCCTAGTACATGTATAAGGCTTATCCAGTGAATTGGGGCACGTTTTAAGCTATCACTTGACATAGGGATTTATCAAAATTTGATTTCAACTATACAGGGTGTCCTAATTGTTCAAATTAGTACTCATACAAATTACTGATTTTTGTATAAGGCTTAGCCAATGTTAGGAGATAGGTAGGTTAGGATCGTAGATATTTTGTGTGACAACTACTGACGACTACCTTTTGACAATCCTCCCCCCTGCTAAGCCCTTCTGGCACTTTGTAAAGACTTGTTATAAAGGATTCAAGTCAAAATTTAAATTTTGTACATTGACATGCAAAAAGACGAATAACTCAAAAGAATCAAATATAAAATAAATTTAAAAGCATCCCTTGCCAGTAGACCCCCTGGGAATCTTTCCCCACAACCGTTGTTCTTCAAAGCATTTGATTAATCACGTTTCGCCCTCCTAAGGGAGAAAGTAAGCCGAAGTTTTGTTTTAATTTAATTTAAACTTTTGAGTTAATTTTGTAGTCCCCATATACAGGGTGACTCTTAGAATCAAGTGGAACTCCTATACGTCTATAGGGTGTTCTAAATTTCTTGCCCAAGACAAATTTATTGCCCACTAACCTTGTGTTGTATCTAATTCAGCCTGCTGCTGACAGACGTTCTGTGGTGGCTGCTATCTACAATTTCCCTTGGATAGCGGGGAAGGCTTTGGTGGGCCCACCTTCGTTCCCCCCGGACTGACAGTTATATATTCATAATTGTCATCTTTTCAAAGTCAACAGCTTTTACTGTTATTTACATTTTTCAAACCATTTTCATTTTTAGATTTGTTCGTTCTTGACAACGAGGGCAGATTTGTTCCTCGAAACGTGGACGGTTTTTCAAGTTTCCTTTAGGGTTTTCAGCTTCGTTAGGGTCACTAAACTAGCACTTGTGCTGTTTACACCCTGGAGCCCGAGTAAGCGGCGCTAAGTGGACAGAATAGGCAAACATTTGTAAGGCTTACCTTGATAGTCCTAATGGTTCAGGCGATGAAGATGCTAGTGTAATATCCTTTGTAACTTAACTTATTTCAGGATTGTAGGACTACACCTTCATTAAGTTATTTTCCTAATTTGTTACCTTATCTTTATATTATGAAACCTATATATCTCTTCAGGAAGCAACCCTTTGCTTACCGTGGCTGGTTTATTATTTATTAAATATAAACTGTAGGTTAATTTTGGTGATATAGCCATCTACGATATCGATTTTTTTTTAAGAAAAGGAATAAAGTATGTTTAGCACTGCATTGCGTTATTTTGTAAAACTAGCATCTAGATTGTAAGTGTTCTTTTTAGACAAAATGGTGAAGGCACATTGATTTGTTATTTGATGTAGCTTCTTATGCTCATAGCATTTATTTTTGTATGGTTTATTAGTAGGGTTGTGTAATGGTGAATGGTTGCCTCTAGAAATTGGTAATCTTTATATCTAAAGCTAGTATTGTTTATATGATAGCAACGTCTCATTTATTTTAAGTATTACTATCGTCGTCAGATATGGCTTATTAGTATATGTATATTTATATAATAATACATATAAAGCACAGCGACCTTTAACTATAAATAATTAAAAGCATTGGCATTGCGTGGTCAGTATTGAGTCCTAGAGTCTGGTAAGTCAACCGTGGGAAGACAGTTTAAATTTTATCCCTTTATATATTTTACAGAGTATATTCATTTGTCAACACTCTAATGGAGTACCGAGACGGAGGAAGATCAAACAAGGGAGGTTGCTAATGTTTGTCCATGAGTCAGTAAAAGTTTTTTTTTCTAGCCATGACTTATAGAGGAAATAGTTAGTCATGCCTCCCTGGGATGGCTTAGTCCTGCCTTTATGTGATAATTTCTTATTTTTGGTTGTACACGTATGTCAAAATTTGTTTATTAAATATTGAAATTAAACATTGTTTGTTGCATTTCCGCCTGAAATTTACTTTCAATAACCTTTGATTAATAAACATTGTTAGACTACTGAAAATTGTTGTCTTTTATTTAAATTAATAATTTAACACCATGGTCTTCATAAGAGTGGGGGTGAGCTTTAGAATCTCTTAAGACAACTCAGGTAAGTAAGTATACTGACTTGCAACTCCACAGCCTACCGATAATAGTTACAGAATTAATAAAAGCAAGTTTTAATAATCCTCGTCGTTTCAAAGGTTCAAAAAATTTACGCAATACTTTTGTAGATATAACTTATCGTAGTTTAAAGAAATGGAGTACTATTAATAATAAGAAGTTGCTGAAACTACTATAATAAGAAATGTCTATTTGAGAACCGCTGAAAACGTCCAATAAATATTTTTCTACTACCTATCAAAAACCTCTACTACTAAACTTCCAAACCAGACGATGTAAATGCTTTATTTGGGTTGATTTGATAAATGAAATACAGGGGTTTATTTTTGTCTCAACGCGCCCTTACTAAAGGAAACTAATTATTTAAATAAAATCCCAAGAAACTATTGAGATTCCTTTAACAATACATCATAGAAGAAATTAATATAGTAATATATATTTTTATGATGCGAGCTTTCCAAAATTATTATCGACAGAAGTGACAGGAAGTAGGAAAAACCGCTAATTATAGAAAAGCTTTAATTTTTACTGAGTCTGATTCAAATTTGAAACTGACAATTTTTCACTTCAAGTTTCTTATAGTGTAGTCGCAGAGTCGCTTCCGTTCGAACCACTTCATGGTTTGAGCAGTTAAATATGAAGTCCAACTGTCATCGGCTCTGCCGGAATCGGTCCCTTGAACATCAAAGGTGCCGACGCTTTATGTCGCTACTCGTTGGTTTGTTATACTCTGATATTATGTTGAGTTTAGATTATCCTCCCTTCTTCTCTTATAAAGTTCTTTATATAATTATTCTATTGTTGTTAATAACTGTTGTCTTTTGCTAATCATATCCCCTTTTTTGTTTTTCAGTTTAATTATTTTGTTTTCCGTTATTCAGTTTTCTTCTTAGGACTCTTAAACTTTTATTTTCTTCGATATGCTATTTTATTCAGTTTGAAATTTCATAGATCCTTTCTTATAGCTTTCCAGCTTTCGAAATTAAAGCGATACAACCCCATAAGCCTATCACCAATAACAGCACTGTTTAAAAGCCAACAAAGGGGAAAAATTAAGTTTAGATACAATTTTTGAAGAAAGAAGAAATATGAAAAACAATCAAATTGACTGTCACCAACTGAGAGAAATAAATAAAACGGTCTGGAAAGCTATAAGAAAGGATCTAAGGAATTTCACACTGAATAAAATAGCCTATCGAAAACAATAAAAGTTTAAGAGTCCTAAGAAGAAAACTGAATAACGGAAAACAAAATAAATAAACTGAAAAACAAAAAAGGGGATATGATTAGCAACAGACAACAGTTATTAACAACAATAGAATAATTATATAAAGAACTTTATAAGAGAATACGGGAGGATAATCTAAACTCAACATAATATCAAGTTTGGAATCAAGCGAGTAACTACGGAAACTACAGCTAAATTTTATTTTTGATAAACGTCAAATCTGACAAACAAGGTATTTGAATAAAAGAGAGTTATCGCAGTTTGCTTTATTACTGTCAAGCAGTATTTAAGGTCGACATTATTAAAATACTGCTGTACTTTATTTTGCTATTACATGTAGAGTTATTGCAAATGCCTTGTTTCCATTCTATTTTTTGTTCCTCTTATTTCTAACCTATTTTTTTGTTGTCAGTTATCCTGCTATTTTTCTGATATTTTTTCCAAACTACCAAATGTAAGCATAAATTACGGAGAACGTAAGGAGGTTGTCTTTCTGGAAAAGTATAAAAAAATCAAAACGAAAACAATTTGCTTGCATGAAATAACTGATGAACATGTACGTTTATACCCGAACTTTTCCGATACGTGAAATAAGGAAAACATAAGGACGACCTAAAGACTGCATAAATAAAGTCAGGCACTATCCTTATTAAGGGAAATATAAGGCTTCGCCACATCTGCGCATGTGCAAATGTTAAAATAAGAGCGACTTTAATACTGCTTGTCCTTATTTACTTGTGCGATAACTTTCTAATGTTATATTCCCGTCCGGACGGAAATGTTATATTCCCCTACAGCACAAACAATTACCTATTCCCGTACAGTTATTGCATGTTGCTGCGCAACGAATACAATACTGGCGCGATAACTTTTCCGGTGAGAAAACACATCGGAAAGGTGTAGTTTTTCGTCCGATCGGATAAAAACAAGTATAATATCAAGAGTCAGAATTTATGCAAGAAATAACCTTAGATGAAATAGAAAATGTAATATCTATACCAAAACTACACAAAGCCCCAGATGAGGACGGCATAGATTTTGAGGCTAGAAAGAATAAGGGACAACAACTGTTAGTGGAAATTAAGAAACTTTTCAGCATGTACTTGATAGGGGTTCGCGAGACTATGGTCTCGGCCTCGGTCTTGTCTCGGTCGCGAGACCGAGACCGAGACCTGGAAATTAGAATGGAGACCGGGACCGAGACTTACCTATCGAGACCGAGACCAAGACCGAGACCAAGGTAACAAGACTCTCGGTCTCGGTCTCGAAAAATATTTTTATTTGTTGAATTTTCAAAACTTAGTTTTCCGAAAAATCAAATTTTTATGTATGTTATTGGCAATTTATGCGAACGGGTTCCAATTGACCAAAAAATTGAAAAATCGCGCAAATCCTGGTATAACGCTTGTTTATTTTAAATTAGGCTGTTTCTTTTAAATATTCTAGAGGAAATGGTATACTGTTATATACATATTATGTAGCTAACTTGTTTTGAGCCATTTCCAAGCAATAAACAGCTATGAGTTTTCACATTTTTCGTAATATCTACAAGGTAATAAAACATCGCTTATCCACTAAAACAACTGGACATCTACTTCTGGTACAACCGTGTCAGATTAGTATATTAAAAGATGAATGGCCACCTTTGACCATATCCACTTATACAGTATATACCGTATACCTATACAGAGTATCCCAAAATTAGTGGACGAAGCATTAGCCATGTAGTTATTGGTCAAAAATACCTTACATTTTTTCTATAAACATATATCGGGAAACGCTCCCTACGGGAGCTAGGGCCTCTTAAAGGTGGACCCCTAAAGATCTTTTTTTCTAATTATTTCCAAAATGGTGTAAAATAAAGTTTTAAAATTTTGGAATTCCCCTAAGTAAGCGAAGTTTAATATTTAGAATTCGGAAATGAAATAAGAAATAGAAAATTTTAGTCAGGTCAGGTGCTTAACATTTTGGGAGAGAATCTAAAAAATTAACGTCAACTTTTTTGTGGTCTATTTTTTTATTTTCTTTCAAATTTTTTTACATAAAAAAGTGCTTCTTATTTCGTATCATTAGGATGCAGGGTTTTGAGAAAAACGGATTATAAATGTATTCCGACTGCCAAAAACGGGTCTAAATTGAATGCTATAGTTTATAAAATTTTTAAAATCTGTCATAACTTTTTTCTGGAACAGGTTTTTTGCAAATATGATAAAATATGTCAAATAAGGCCGTGGCATACCAAAAAATTTTTGCTTGTTTACACGCAAATCTGCCAAAATATATCAAAGAAGGCTTGGCACCCCATCACCCGATAAAAGTATCTATTTACGCCACTGTTGTGTAATAAAACTCTGTTAATGGTGAAAAAAAGCAATTCAGAATCTCGAGACCGAGACTTTACGAGACCGACACCTAGACAAGACCGAGACCATGATTAGTCTCGGTCTCGATCTCGACGTCGAGACCGAGATCGAGGCCAAGTTTGTTTTTTCGAGACCGAGACCGAGACCAACCTAGTCTCGGTCTCGGTCTCGCGAACCCCTAGTACTTGAGAGAAAAGGCAATACCTGAGGCATGGTATAATGCCACAGAAATACTGCTTTATAAAAAAGAAAACAAAATGGATCTTGACAATTACCGTCCTATCAGTTTATTAAACCAACTGTACCAACTTTTCACTAGAGTAATAACATCGAGATTAGAAAACAAGATCGATTTTTACCAGCCGAAGAAACAGGCAAGATTCCGAAGGAACTACGGAACAAATGATCATCTGTCAAAACACTTATCGAAAAGAAATTAGAATTCAACAAGCCACTAGTGCTAACTTTTGACGCCTTTCACAAAGCATTCGGGATCATTGAATTGGCCAGCGTATTGGAAACATTAAATGAAAGTCGGATAGATAGTCGCTATAGCAGACTTCTTTATAAAATATACAAAAATGCAACAACGATTATCACATTACATGACGACAGCAAAAAAATAAATATCGAGCGCGTTGTACTACAAGAAGATACCATATCACCGAAATTCTTCATTAGCGCAATGGTATGTGCATTTAAAACATTAAATTGGGACGCGAAAGAAATTGTTATAAATGGGGAAAAATTGAACAACCTCCGATATGCTGACAAAATGAGAGAAAAGAAAGAAATGCTGGCAAAATTGGAAACTGCGTCGTTAAAAATATGATTAAATATGATTCTTATGAAAACGATATTCATGACAAACCTAGTGTCTAATGATCACCTTGAAGTAAAAGGTCAAAATATAGAGCTGGTCGAAAAATGCACTTACCTTCGGTAAAGATAACCGAAAGAATCGAAATTAAAAGAAGGATAACCGCAGCTTGCGCAGCATATGGTGCATTACGAGAAATATTGAAAACCAAGTGTACGACAATCAAGCTATATAAAAAAAAAGGTTTTTAACCAATGTGTACTTTCAGTACTAACGTACGGAGCAGGAACGGCCACCGTAATAATAAAATGCCCAATGACGCATGAAAAGGTCATTGCTCTAAATCACGCTTAATGAGCTGCAACAGGTATTACAGATGTGGTAGAGAGGATGATAAATTTGAAGTGGAACTGGGCAGGTCATGCGGCACGATTGAGGGATGAACGTTGGACACGCATGTTGATGGAATGAGCGGGAAAACGCAATCAAGGACGACTACCAAGGCGCTAGAGATACGATATTGAAAAAAATCACCAATAATTGGCTTCACAACAAGGATCGGAGGAGATTGAGGCAAACGGGAGAGGCCTATGTCCAGCAGTGGACGTGAAGGGCGCTGATGAAGCCTATCAGGCTTAATGTCTATAAAAGTTTAGTTGGAAGGCATATGAGTGGCCACACATTTCAGCTAAATGAGCGTCAATATGCTTACTAGGCATGCATTGCATGCTCGGAATAGGCTGCTCTCAAACTTAATATAGGACAAAGAAGTAACAGTAGCCATATTTCCGGATATGAAAGGAGCATTTAATCATGCCCCAACCCGGCTCATAAAAAGAGGAATGGGGAAAAGACAGCTACCAACCGTCACAAGCTTCCTTAATAAGAGAATAGAGTAGAGGCTGACTAGAGAAGGAAGTCCTATCTCCATTGCTATGGTTATCCCAGTGAATGACTTACTGCAGGAAAGGTCCATTGGTTAAACCATGCGCGAGGAAAATCTAACAACACCTCGAAGAGAAATCAAAGCATTGTCTACATTGTGGCTTTCTACTGCAAAAGCAAACAGCTGACAGTTAATCCGCAAAAAACAACAGACGTTATTTTTATTCGAGAGTGGGAAACAAATTAAAACGATTAGAACTTAACTATGTTGGGGTTTGGAACCTTCGGCAACATGCAATAAAACGGAGTTCTATCCACAATACCGGAACAGAATTATTGCACTCGACGCGCGTTTCGCTAACCATGTTAGCATCATCAGGAGATGATTAAAACAAGTTTAAATCATCTCCCCATGATGCTAACCAACATGGTTAGCGAAACGCTCGTCGAGTGCAATAATTCTGTTTCGGTATTGCGGATAAAACTCCGTTTTAGATTAGGACTTAATAAAGAAGTTATCTCTTTCTCAACCGAATATATGAGAGTCACTTTTGGCCAGATGAATTCACATTTTCAGAAGCTCACACAAAATAACTATGGTTTGGGCCATCATGGGTGTCCCCTTTAACGCAGAAGATAAGGCATTTACCCTACTCCTAGCTAACTGGGCCCCATGGGGTCGCCGATACCTTTGCGAAAATTGAATTCTTTTCCTCCTTGAAATAATTGAATAGTCAAACCAGTACAAAATTTACCGAATAAATTATATCTTACATTTCAGTAGAACAAGTTAAAAGTCTATGTTGGTAAAATTCGAAAGCTCGATCAAGAAAGACAACATCTCAACATATTTTTCTTTTCAATAATAATTATAAAGCTACATCAGGAAGATATAAAATTACATATCGCATCAATCCGTCTAGGTATATATAATCGAGTGGTTTTTATACTTTAAATAGGAGAGACTATTATTAATTATGGAAATACTCATATGATTAATAAAAATTAGTTTGAATTAAGTAATAAAGCCTACTAAACGAAACCTGATAACTGCGACACCAACACAAAAAAACTGTAACAAGCGGTAACCGAACATCCGTAATTCAATCAATAATAATTGTGGTTGTAATAACATGCTCGGGGTTTTGCAAATATTTTTTGACGTGGCTATTTATATAATGGATTATAGTTTCCCACTAAGTTATTTTAATTAGATTTGAATCTTCTGAGCGGGAGGCCTAATCGTAGTGACCGATTTCGATTAATTGCATCTAAACTAATTTCGCTCATTATACGTTAATCTGTAGCTTTGTTGAAAAAAGTCCTATGTCCAATTTTGCGAAAATTAGTGAAATCTTATTAACCTGCACGTGCTTTTTCAGAGAAAAATGTCCTATTTCTGCAATGGTTTTTAAAATAATAATATAAAACAATAACCGAACAAGGTTTGTCAGAAACGTAGACGTTTCATAACGGCATTATTCGTATCATGATCGCATACAAATAAATGAATGGCAGTCATCAAAATGTAAGGCTTTCCAAATAAAAATGCATTGGCTCATTACTACCTAAAAGAGGTAAATGCCATATTTCCAAGACGCTTACTAATTTAGTTTACGTCTTCTTTATAGATTTGCCAATTATGCGTTCCATTAGGAGGCTTCCATGTAATATCCCCTCATATATTCTCCTTTAACACTTATTAGAGCAGGAATTCGCAATCATTTTGTTCAACTGAAGCAGACTGATTTTCAGTTAATTTTTTTTTTATTAAACGTAATTAGTTGTAAAACGTCGTATATTAGTCGTAACCTCTAGATATTTTATCACAGTACGCTAGATATTTTCACCAACTGGGGGTCTGTTTTTTGTACCACCGACCCATTTGCAGCAAAATAGTAGAAAAAATTTTTGCTGCTTTCAAATATTTCTTAGTTGTTCACTCTTAGTAACCCATCCTTAAAATTTAGTGATATGAGGTTGATTTTTTCCAAGCCCAAAACAAAACGGCCACGATATCTGCAACAATTCGAATTCAGTTCTTCCGATTCCGATAATAACTCTAGTTACTCCATATAATTTTATTTTCCTTCGCATTCTCGAGACGTCTTCCTCACCATGTCAATGCCGGAGCGCACTGCCCTGGGCAACGAGATTTTCGCTATTCCTTTTAATCTTACAGCTTTCATTATTGAGGCTGAACCCTCTCTTACTAGTGTATGCCTCTGCACATTGGCGCCATTTAGATTTCCTACTCCTGATTTGTGTTTTGTCCTTGTTCCGAGGATCATGAACTCCACCTACAATTCCTGCTAGCGCCACTCGAGACCGCAGTTATAACATTTAAACCTTAGTTCTGCCTCTGTTTTGAACCCTGGACGCTATACATTTCTTAGGACTTCTTTTTTGACCAATTTATGCATTTGCACTCTTATCTTCGTCAACTACCTTCATTGCGCTAACCTATCCTCTACTGAACATTGCATTTTTCTCAGCTTCATATTCTACGCTGTAGACAACCGCATCAGTTAGATCTTGGATTATATATGAAGCTCTGGGTGGTAATCTGGTGGATACAACTCCCAGGGGCTTCTGGATATGCTAATCTAACCATTTTCTCTCTATATATGCTTAATTCCTGAAGAGTTTTCGAAGAGCCTTGCAATCGGCTGTTTAGATGTCTCTGATAAATCTGACTGAGGTACTTATTTCCGTACCTCAATTCCAGTGCACCAACTACTGAAGCTTAATCGTTCTGCTTAGCTTCAGATGTGTTTTGAAGGAACTACAGCACTTTCCCTCTGAGAGCCAACGCTAAAGCGGTAGCTTTTCTGCTTCATTCTGTCAGTTGGTATCTGTTGCGGCTTCGAATTGCCGTTTATGCATGGTCCAGGAAGATTTAGCTATCAAAAGTTGGTGGCTTAACCTGAGGGTGAGCTAGAGAAAATCAAATCTCTCGACTTCCTGCACTACTGTTTCATGAATTTTCTTCAACTCTTTCTATCTTCTTGCACCTTTCGCCGATTTTTCCATCTTCTTGACGAGTTTCCTGACGATATTCTTGACGAATTTTCGACATACTCAGTCGGCACCTATAACTTATTGGAATTCTTCTCTTACCACTTCAATTTCTTCCTGTGTTTTTGGAATTGTCCTAGAATGTGCTGAAAAGTGTTCTGTTCGTGTAAAAGTTTTGCAAGCTGGTCTTGTTCTTCTTGTTTTTCTTGATTTATTCGGCCTCTTTCCTGTTTTGCTTTATTTCTCCGGTCTTCTTCCTCATGTTGTTCCTTGGCTCGTCGCTGTTCCATGTTATCCATAAACGTAGACATAAACTTGATTAATTGTTCCTCCATTTCTTCAGTCTGTAGTTTTATATTCAGTATTCACACAGAGAAAAACGTTTCATAATGTGAATGGTTACACATTAAGGCAATGGTATACTGTATTTGCAATACCTGAATAACAGCTATAATCAAATGAATGATTGTCTTATTTTTATTTGTGCATACCTGCTTAGTATTAGTTCAAACAAAAGAAGTCATGAATTAAATTTTGGTGCTATTAAATCCTAATTAGGCAAATATAAGTTCAAACATAAGAAATCATTCAATTAAATTAAGATATTATTGAAGCTCCAATGAACCTAATGAAAAACTATTATTGGTATAAGCCAAACTATGGTTATATCCATAGGTTTTTAATGAATGGCTATATTAAATGATATCAAAGCTCTAATTCCTTCAAATATGAATATTCTTGTGCAAATATTAGTTGAATGTATCATTAATGTGAACTTTTAAATTTAACTTTCTTTGTAATAAAAAATGCTTTTATTTAGCTTTTAGTAGTCTTATTTAAACAACCCCAACCCACAATTAACTCAATTGTATGGCAATTTTAATTTAATGGGGCGGTTTTTTTTATTTAAATGTTAGAGCTTTTATTGTATTAATTACACTCGTGGAAATTGGAAACGACTCACCTAAAACTAGAGTCATTTATTTATGGTCATATTTTCAAAACGTTATTATTAATTTGAAGAAACCTTTTTTTTTTCATTACAGTCCAAGGATAGGTTAATGAAATACAAATTTTGCCCATATTGACAAAAGCGTATTGAACATATAACCATACATAAATGACTCTAGTTTTAGGTGAGTCGTTTCAATTTCCACGAGTGTATTTAATTTTTTATTGTATATATCGTATTACCAAATTTCAAGTCTCAACCTGATCGGGAAGTGGGTAAAAACCGATTACCATATTTGAAAGGCAAGGTCAAGTTAAATAAAAAACAAATGGTTTAAAGACCAAAACTGCTTTATTTATTATAGCTAAAAACACAAACTTAAATTATACGTGGAACATAAATAATAACAACTAATATTTTTGTAAATCTGTTATAGGAGTTAAAAAAATTGTTTCAGAATGCTTCTTATTAATTCTTTGCATTTTTGTATCATCAATTTTTAATTTTCACATAAATATAACAGAGTTCACATGAATATAACCGGATGCTCCACATAAGGTGCTCCATCTACTTTTCTCAAAATCTACAGGGTGTTCGAAAAATATAGAGTTGTTTAGTTTGAATCAAAGTCGTGTTTTATTATATATTTTTGCATATACAGGGTTCTCAGTTTGGTGTGGGCAGTTTATTTGAAATGTATATGCAAGTAGATATATTGTGAACTAATTAAAATCATTAATTAAATATCACCCTGTCGTAAGTTTGAACTTGAACTTGAAAAATGTTATATAAACAACACATGATACATTTTATTCTAATGATTCGAAATGCACCAACAAGTTAATACTTAATAACCGGCTTCTTAATAAGTATAAACATAAATAATTATAATAAAATGCAATATGTAGTAAAAAAAAAGAAATAAAACTCCCCATTTTAGCCACTCTGTAGCTCTTACCGTTACAGATATCCGCTATTTATTTAAATTCACAAAGTTGATGCTCGTTTGTTAACTTTCTGATTGTAATTTGTCTCTTTCAATAGCAAATTCAGATCGTTCAGATCAAATGCTATAACTTTTGTATGTACAATACCCTTCACCTATCATCTGTAATTACGGCTCCAGATAAGTGTCAAAATATGATGACTTACCCTGTACCAAATATAATATAAAAATAAGTCTTTAAATTTAGGAACAAATAATAAGTATTCACTAACAACTAAATAACAATTACTACCTATGGACTCATTTTATTGGCAAATGCATAGAACATTTTCACAGCATATAAGCAAATATGCTGTGAAAATGTTCTATGCATTTGCCAATAATTTTAGTTCTTGTATGTAGTGTATTATTGACGGACAATAATTTATATCCAATTTTATAAAAAATATGTGTATTGGTAAATGCTACCATAAATGAATGAACTTTAATGAGAAATTTCATTTATATGCTTAATTTTATACAAATTAAGTAGCAGATACTTAAATCATTATGATGAACTAAAATATGTTTGATCATATACCTAGTATATTTTTGTATTAACACCGGACACAACAACATAGCCTATAACAAAGCGAATGCCATTTTTATAAATAATTAAATCTGGAATCGACAACTAAAACCAAACACTATAATAACGGTTAACCCACACAAACACTTACCTGTTATATTATAAAATCAATAATCAATGGCGACAATAGCGGGCGGCGGCGGCGCGGCGGCGGCGGCGGTCAATAGCACCGAAATAAATAATAGGCCTAGAGGGGTACGCCGAGTACGCTATATTGTGGATGTCGTACGCCGGGTACGATATATTATAGTAGAGTGCCCAACGCAATAAAAGCCTTCTATAAATGATTTTTGTGGGCACCTCGGGGTTACAAGCTGAAATTTTCACAGAATGAAGATTTTATTATATTACTTCAAAATCCGAAGGAAGTCAAAAATTAGAACGGGCAAAAGGTCAGAATATCTAAAAATCGAGATTATTATATGAACGTGTAGGATATTAATTTATGAATGTTTTCATATAAAATTCATCTACATTTTTGTTCGAATTATATTTTTTATCATTGCTTGAAATATGCAGATTACGTTGGCCCTTACGGCAAAATAAATAAAAAAATTGAAATATCTCCCTTCGAACCTTGGCAAAATCTAATTGAAATATATTCATTTTTGTATTCACCTCGCATTCTCTCCGAAATGAAGGCTCAAATCAAAAAAATTTATTATTGCAGAAAGTTTGGCTTAAGTATCTAGAATATATATGCTATAGAGGATAATAATTTGTTGTCAATTGGTTCGCAATTTGTTTTCTTATCAAAAATATTGGTAAATCCCTCACTATAGTTGTGAACTTTGAAATTCGTTTTATGGGAGTGCTCTAATTTCGTTAACTGTTTTTTTTTTAATTAAAAACAAAGTGAATAACTAAATTCCACCGCTGTGGATGCAAAAGTATTTATTGCATGTGGATGTAAAAAAGGTAAATTATTATTAGATTAAATAATAAATAAGTACATAATAAAACTTAATCAAATATTTTTTTATCAGATTGTATGGAAGCAACGTGTACAAGCTTTAAAGCTTGTACACTAGGGTGGGCCGAAAAATGCATTTATTTTTTTCTGAAAACGCTATACCATGAAAAACTTGCCCCTAGAGTAGATAAGTAAAAAGCAAACAAACAAACATTTTTAAACGTAACCCCTAGGTAGTGCCTTGCACTTGAAATTTCGATTTTTTTTTCAAATTCATGATATATTACAGGATTTTTTTAGAATTTATCAAAATATTATATTGAACTGCTATATTTAAAAAATATATTTTCAAAGGTTGAAAAACACTCAGAAATATTAAAACAGTTATAAATATCTCATTTCAGGTAGCGCAAAGCACAGAAATATCCTTAATTTGTCGCATTTAATATCAATAAATCGATTAATGCATATTATAATAATATATAACAATTAATATATAAGCCTTAACATATAACATTAATAGCATATAAACGTATCTACAAATCACTTTAATCTAATTTTAAAAACTTTAAAAAACATATTTCGCTAAGAAACATAAAACAAAATTGCACTGCGGCACCGAAATAATAAAATAATGTTTAGGTAATAGGTATCCTATCTAGTTTTCAAGACCCTAAAACTTTTAGTTAAACAATAAACATAGTTCTTTATTTGTCTTTAGGCATATTGAAATCACCTTTACTAGAAAAAACTGGCATTACAGCTCTAGATAATAGATTACTTCTAATAAAACCATCTCTGTTCTCCCAGCCGACTACTTTTTGGGATACCTCGGTGACCAGTTTTACGCACCGCTCTACCGCTTGGGTGGGACAGGAGAATTTGTCAAAGTTCCATTCATTGGCTGTTCCACCTGATGTGATTTTTGCTCAAATCTCTTCGTTAGATACTCTTCGCAGCAAATGTGGTGGTGAAAGATTAGTGGTGCTCCAATCAATCATTTCCGTATATTCGCTTGCTTGAAACTTTAATTTCGGAGATTGGTATCTTCTAATTGACTTTATTTTTGAAGCTGAGTGTCTAGCTTTCATAATTATTAGTCTATAACCTAACTCTCTGATATGGTCCCTTTCATCTACAATAATACTGAGAAGCAAGTTCTCCGGATGAGCGAAGAAGGCGTTTCGTTCGATTACGGGATTAATAACTTCAACTAAGCTATCAGGTAAAAATCTAGTGGACTTTATGACCTCGAAAACATGCTTTGGGCCATCGGTAAAAAACTTACTTTCTTTAATGCTAATTCTGTATAAGAGTCACCAAAATATTATGTTCATCTGAACGAAACGCCTTCTTCGCTCATCCGGAGAACTAATTAAAATTATATGTTTGGGTCATATCTCAAAAACAGTATCTCCGGCAAAAATTTCAGGCACGCCACTGAATTCTACGTAAAAAGTACTATAAGCATCCGTTTTTATCTTTTCTGTAAGTTTTCAAGTAGCTGAGATACGAGGGGTACCCAAAAATACAACATTTTTAAAATCGCCCTGTAGCTCAAAAACGAAGAGGCCTAGGAAAAGTGTGTTTACGGTATCTTTTGTTTAACAAAAAAATAGCCCGGTGTCGTGAAAATCGCATCCTTCTATCTTTTCTAATTACCGAGAAACCCCGTAAATGCATCCAAAATGCGCCACCCTGTACATGAAAGGGACCATATCAGAGAGTTAGGTTATAGACTAATTATGAAAGCTAGACACTCAGCTTCAAAAATAAAGTCAATTAGAAGATACCAATCTCCGAAAATAAACTTTCAAGCAAGCGAATACACATATAAATCCTGTAATATATCGTGATTTCGAGTGCAATGCGCTACCTAGGGGTTACATTTAAAAATGTTTGTTTGTTTGCTTTTTACTTATCTACTCTCGGGGCAAGTTTTTCACGGTATAGCGTTTAAAAAAAATAAAAGCATTTTTCGGCACACCCTATTGTACACGTAGAAGAAATTAAATAGGTTGCATAGGAGCATGCAAAAAAATTACTGGAAGGCAATACTGAAGTCATTGTTTCTATTCCTGAAGAAGGTACAGGCAGTTGAGATGAATAGATTTTGTTATTATAAAGATTTTTTTTTACATTTTGATTTTTTCTATTTTGAATAAAAGCTGGTCCTTTATTTAATATCAGTTGCATTAAGTATACGATTTTTTTTCTACTGCTTTATTGCCTAGCAGCCAGCATATAGGAAAAATAAATTTCAGTATAATCGAAAATGTCTTCATTGAATGTATTCAAATAATAATAGCTATTATTATTATTAGTATTCTAACCCGTAATGTGTAAAACCATTTATTGTATTGTACACTAGGTGAAAAAGAGAGAGATCTATGAAGAAAAGTGAGATGCTAGACTACTGGGGCAGAGCGAGATCCGACGATCGCGGCTAGAAGAAAATGACTTTTTTTACATTTAATTCTATTTGTCCATTACCATTTGAGAAAAAAAATATTCTTGCACCTATATATTCTAGATACTTAAGGCAAACTTTTTGCAAGAACAAAATTTTTTGATTTGAGCCTTCATTTCGGAGAGAATGCGAGGTGAATACAAAAATGAATATATTTCAATTTTTTTATTTATTTTACCGTAAGGGCCAACGTAATCTGCATATTTCAAGCAATGATAAAAAATATAATTCGAAGAAAAATGTAGATGAATTTTATATGAAAACATTCCTAAATTAATATCCTACACGTTCATATAGTAATCTCGATTTTTAGGTATACTGCCCTTTTGCCCGTTCTAACTTTTGACTACCTTCGGATTTTGAATTAATATAATAAAACCTTCATTCTGTGAAAATTTCAGCTTGTAACCCCAAGGTGCCCACACAAGGCAAAATAAGTTATAAGTAGCACTCTACTATTGTGGATGTCGATGGATGTGTGGTGTGGTGTACGAATTTTAGCAATCGTTGAATTAAATATAGGCCGCATTGAAGAAATAGGAATGAAAATTGGATAAATTATAAGTATTTTTCAAGATAGTGAGATCATTGGTATTTGCTTTAAGACACTAATAATTTACTCTACCTTAGTTTCCACTGAAATGAAAATTATTAATATTAAAAAAACGAAGACAATTCTTATTTTATTTGTTTTATATTTTTGGTTGAAGCATTTATAACTTTTAATATAAATTAATTTTATATTTAACCAAATACAGTAAATTTTACCTTGATTAGTTAAGCTTTGAATACAATAATTATATGGTTTTCAAGGAAATACACATTGTCATTAGTTTTAAGTATATAAAACCATTTACACCATAACAGGTGATTTTAAATTAATAATTCTTTAATATGGGCTGAATATAATACATGTAATAAGATCAATTGTTTACCCACAATTGCTCCAAACATATTTAATTGAATTAATTTAAACTTCTGGAAGAATGAAAAAAACAATCAATTAAAGCGTTGCTACACGGAAAAAAGTCTGTTCTATATTTAAAAATAACGTAATACTTGAATTTTTAGACTGGCATGAAATATATTATTCTTATTGAGAGAGTAATCCACAATTAATTCAAAAATACACTTCGTTACCCTGGAATTGATTGCCTTTGGCTCCACAAATGATTGAAATTTTGTTTGGATTGTTATAGAGCCACTTCGGCCCCGGCTCAAGGATGTAAACTGCACAAGTGCAAGTTTAGTGACCCTAATGAAATGTGTACCTAGTTTCGTCGATTCGGTGTCTATTCGGACACCGTTTTCAAAAGTCAGTTTAAAGCCTGACAATCTGCAAGAGCTTTTTACTGTTTTATTGTATTTGCTAACCATTTTCATTTTTAGTTTTTTGCTTTTCTTGAAAACGGTGTCCGAATAGACACCGAATCGACGAAACTAGGTACACATTTCATTAGGGTCACTAAACTTGCACTTGTGCAGTTTACATCCTTGAGCCGGGGCCGAAGTGGCTCTATAACAATCCAAACAAAATTTCAATCATTTGTGGAGCCAAAGGCAATCAATTCCAGGGTAAGAATGAATCCTCCACAGACGAAAGAGAACTTAAGAGAAGACGAAACAGTACTTATGCCAAATGGAACTATTCTTGGTTTAAATGTGTGCAAAATCTCATTCGAATACTTGTAAGTAGTTTTGAACAGAATTATATTCTCCTTAAAACCAATACACTTATAATTAAGGTAAATCTTTTATATTCATTCCAAGAATATTAAGAAAAAGAAGCATAACTATTCTTCATAAAAAGCTTACGATTTAGCGAGTGCCTATGGCATCAGATTGTTATGGCATGAAGCATAGCATTAGATGCTCGACTATAGTGGTGACCAGTTCGTTTCCTGATTTCGTTTTGAGTTCATTTTAAAATGGAAGCTTTGTTAAGCGAATGTGGATTGGAAGATTTCACAAATAAGTTTAAACGTAAATACGATAATAATTGTATTCATTTATTTGCTTTTCTCTGTACACGTAGATATAAAATATTGCTTGCTTTATTTAAATTAATATGTAGAGAACTTTGTTAGGTATTTGACGCCAATCATGGCGTCCTACTTTTCGTTTGTTAAATAAGTCAGCTACATATTTAAATATTTCTTTGAGTAGCAGCATTCATAATTATAGTAAAATATATCATATTTCTAGGGATTATTTAAAGTATAGGCTAATGTATCGACATTATACATGTTGGGCGTTTTTCAATATTCACAACTGTCGACGTCGATGCTATCCCTTGTTTTCTGTTCTAATCGACACTTGTGGACTCTTCTTCACTGATGAATTTTCAAAGAGACCCAACATGTATAGCTTATTATTTAAATCAATCCTAAAAGCGATATACTTGCCGATGCATACATATCCAAAAAAATAGTTTAAATTTAGAACTCTCAGCAGTCTCTAGAACTTTTGCATTAAAATGTTTCCTCAACTTTTATATTAACCGAGTTATTGTACTTGAAAGCACTGTTAAGTTTACGCATTATGTAAAATGTTAAGTTTTGTTCGTTTTGCAGTTCAGATGTATTCGTATATGTATGTACAACCATTTCTAGCTTCATTGTGTAAAATTATTGTAATAAATATTTAAATGCCGAATACTGTTTTTTTATTGTATTACACTTTATATAAATAAATATGTATTATATTTTAATAAAAATAAACTATATAAAAAAACTATATACGTCTAAAAATAAGTTACTTTTAATTTATATATATGTCAAATTTGAATCAAGAATAATAAAAATATACCAAATATAGATACACTCAAAATACGAGTTTGCTATTATCAAAACAAGAATAGATAAATTTCAAACGAATTATACCTCAATTATTGATACAAATATTAACCTATTCTTAATTGTAAGTAGTTTTTATATTTAAAACAAGAAAATCATATCTTGATATTCAGGATTATGATTCTATTACAATAGAGTATTGTTATACTTGCGGAATGGGGAATATAGCATATCGTTAATTCAAGATTATTAATCTTAATATTAGTATAGATTTTTTTTCCGTGTATGTCAAAGCGTTTTTTCTGTGCACCATTACCACTCAAATTTGTTACTCACTTATCCGACTTCTGAGAACAAAATGTTACACCACTGAGTTTGATAAATTACTCTTCTTAGACCAAAAACAACTTTATTTAATTATCAAAATTATAAGACTCCCTAAATATATTATAACATTAACTTCCCATAATATGCAAAGGCTAAGAAGTTACAGAAAAGGGAAAACAAATTATTTTTAGACAAAATTCATGAAAAATCAACATTAAGTTTTGCTGTGATATGCTTTGAAACATGATCTACGTTTTCCTAAATAACGCGGTACCTGGCAATCGGTACGCACGGGATTTGCTTTTTGTACTGCACAAGCCACATATTCATTTTGATTTCCGTTCCGTTTAGTGCGTAGCAGAATTCAGTCGTACACTTTCTGGTACAAACGATTTAGATTTTCTAATCGGGATGTGTGGTCTATATTAGGTACATGCTTTTTTCTATTTCTATAGAATAAATCGATTTTTAATTAAAAAATCTGCAAAATAGCAAAATAATAAGAAGCACCCGCTTTAAAAGACATTTAGCGCACTTACACGTTAGGAAGCTCTCCGCTAGCGGGTCGTTTCTACTACTGTCATAATATACTATTTTTGGAGGTATCAGAATAAATTCTTCTTGTTGCCACACACCACTGGTTACCAAAAGATTCACCAACTAATACCGAATAGATTTTCGAATTCCATTCTTCAGTTCGAGTGTTGTAAATAATTCTCTCCGAGCAAAAAATTCTCTATAAAGATAAATCGATCAAACGGCTGTGCGGTAATTGTGCAGTGTGCTCTACTTTGTTAGGATGCAAGGTATTTGTTTATGCAACTTTTAAATTTATTATATATAATTTTTATGTGTTATCAAACAGATTTAATTATAAAATGTATTTTAAAATACCTACATCATATATTGTTATTAGAAGAGCAAAATAATAAATAGATAAAATAACCACTTACAAAATATACGCAAAAATAAATCCAGCATTTGTTAAGACATTTTCAATTCAAGAAGAATTTCAAGTTGAAATAAAATGAAACAATTTAAAGCTTTTGGAATAAGCCTTAGCCTGAAAAATAATTTGCTGTCAAAAATAATAAGAATTTTGTAAAGAATTCCTCTCAGAGATCATCTTTTTTGTTTGAGTTAAAACTTAATTAACTGAAGATGTAAAAAAGCTCTACTGGTTTTAGAACCGAAAGTTACCTATTTAGAATGATTTTATCTCGGATTTTATTTTCATAACGTAAGCGTACCTACTTATTTTTTGGCTGATTATATACCGGGTGTCAACGAATCAATTAGACAAGTCATAACTTCTAGAACAATAGGTGTATCAAAATAAGATTTTGTGTAGGTAAATGGTATAGCAAAAAGAGAGTTTAGCATATTTTTTATTTTCATGTCACTTCCGGTTTAACCGGAAAGGGCAACGATTTTGAATTTTTAAATGGATCACCCTGTATATTTTGACATTTCTAGATGTTTGGGACAATCCTCCATCAGTATATGACATTTTAAAAAGATTTTAGGCCTACTTGATTTTTTGAGGCACTTTTAAAATTGCTTCTAGCATCTAGGTGGCCATAATCGGATGCAAACTAATCTTAGGACCTCAGGTGATGTCATAAAATTACAATCGCAAAGCTTTAGCGATTAGTATGATATAAATAAAACAAGTTGGCAAAATCACATTTTCGTGTCTAATTATTATTTTTTTCGAATGGTGATCCTTTTTTGAGAGTAATAAATATTCGAAAACTCTCTTTTTGCTATATCAATTACCTACACAAAATCTCATTTTGATACACCTAATACTCTAGAAGTTATG
>JAEQML010059669.1:0-28276 GCA_016904865.1 Pissodes strobi | reverse complement strand
TATCACCAGACTAGTCCTGACGCCTCGGTCCACTTTTGTTAGCTAGTGGATTTCTGCGCTCGTGTTAACTTGAGGAGTATTGTTTTTGAAAGTATTGCCAAAAGGGCATTGGCAAATGATCTATTTACACTATATTTACATTATTTACATATATACAAATACACAGGAGATGAATTATGAAACTTTTAAGGTGGTTGTAATTCTTTATAAAAGAGCGTTGTTTTATGATAAATTGGCCCATACTTTGGCCTGTTTTGCGGGTTATACCTTGTGTCTGCGATATGCGCTGTCAATGGCGATCCTCTAATGCCAGACTCGAAGAACTTGCTTGCTACCTTGTCAATGTATTGATCGATATACTCGACTTTGGTCATCGCATGCCTATCTTCGGTCCTGACACGGTCGAAGACCGTCAGAGACAGCGCAGATCTTAGGTACTTGTTTTGTATAGTTTGAATACTTTTTATATGGCAGTTTGCCGCAGAGCACCAAACTGGGGTTCCATACAATAGCGCCGATCTTACTATTGATTTGTATACTGTAAGTTTATTTGCTGGGCTAAGATAAGATCTCGTAGCGACCAGCAGATCCAAACTTTTGCGTATTACCACGTTCTTTGATCTTATCGCTGCAATATGTTTAGAAAAATTCAGCTTTTTGTCGAATACTATGCCTAAGTATTTTACGCTATCACTCGGCGTGATTTCGGTATCGTTTATTACGATCGGAGTGATTTCAGTGTCTTTTCTTCTTCGAGTAAAGATACCAAGCTCAGTCTTCGACGCGTTTAGGCTGATTTTCCAGTTGTTGAAATATGGTAAAATGCGCTCGATATGCCCTGCTAAGTTATCTCTTGCAACTTGAGCTATCGTCGATTGTGAAAATATCACATTATCGTCTGCGTAGAAAGCGCAAGAACTAGAGGGATGAGACGGATAGTCAGCTATATAATGATTAAAGAGCTGAGGTGAAAGTACTGTTCCCTGTGGCACACCCGCTTTGATGTGCCTTACAGTGGACACGGAGCTCTGGATCCGTACAGAGAAGGTGCGCTCTTTCAAATATGACACGATGAGGGCTCCTATATGAAGAGGGAGGCTATGTGTTACAAATAATTTGTAAAGTAATCCATCGTGCCATACTCGATCGAACGCTTTCTCTATGTCAAGAAGCAACAGCGCAGTGTGCTTGCCTTCGTTAAAGCCATTATAGATTTCATGCGCTATTTTCGCCTCAAGCATGGTAGTACTGTGTCCACGGCGAAATCCGAACTGTTCGGGCGGCAGAATGTGTAGGCCTTCCACTGCGCCGTTGATTCTCGGCAAGAGAAGTTTCTCTGTAACTTTTCCGAGAGTGTTCAAAAGTGAGATGGGGCGATACGATGCCGGGAGCCTCGTATCTTTGTTGGGCTTAGCGAACAGTACGATCACGGCTCTTCTCCAGGGAGAAGGAAAGTGCTGAAGGCGGATAATTGCATTGGCAATATGCATGAGGTGTATGATGGCTTTATTCGGTAGATTCTTTAAAAGAATGTACGGAATGCCATCGGGGCCGGGAGTTTTATTCTTAGGCAGACGACAGAGAGTTTTGCGAATCTCATTCGGCCTAATGAGGAGCTTTTCTAGCGTTGAAGGTGAAATAGGGTACTTCCTGTTCTTAAACAGGTTCACGGTGTTTGTTACCTGCTGATGGAAAGGTGTGACATCTGGCGTGTCTCCATAGACGCTCTCTAGGTGGTCCGCGAAGGCCTCCGCTTTCCCATGATTGTCAATTATGACGTTACCATGAGAGTGAATTTCAGGGAAATCCGCGGTGCCTCCTCGAATTCGCCTGGCGAGCTTCCAGAGAGAGCCGTCCTCTTGGCTTATTGTGTTAACGTATGTCATCCATCTCGCATTACGGAAGGTTCGGATTTGTACCCGTATCTCCTCCGTCAAGGCTGTGATTCGAAGTCGATCGATTCTAGCTCTGTTTCTCTGCCATCTCCTTCGAATACGGTTGCGAAAGGAGATTAAGTCAAGGATAGGGTCGGGAAGGTATTCCGTGAACGTTTGTCTTTCAACAACCGTGCACATTTCGTCTCTGACGTGCTGGAGGTTTGTAATAAGGGCTTGGACTTCACTTTCGAGTTCAGGGATGCTGTCAATTTGTCTACGAACAACAGTCACTTCGTTCATTCTTTGTCTGAACACTCGCCAATTGAGATTATGGTATGATAATACCTTGTCCCGGGTGGGAGAGGGGCCGCCTCGTAGGCCGATCTCTATTGGCAAGTGATCCGAGTTGAGAATATTCAGCTCCCGAAGCCGAGTGTAGTTTGTAATTCCCCGAGAAACAGCAACATTCAAGAACGAGGGGGTGGGATAATTTGCCGGGTAGTGTGTAGGATTTGGAGTGCGATGAAACACGATGTCCGGGTATGTTTCTACTATCCCGTATAGCAAACGACCCTTCCTGTTAGATCTGCCGCCCCAGTTGACGTGCATGGCATTCAAGTCCCCTAACAGGATAGATCTTTTGTTTGCAGGAAGCAGATTCAAGAAGTCTTCTTCTAAGAGGCGGAGACGCGGGTGTGCGTACCCGCCGATTACCCGCAGACCACTTGTCAGCTCGACGGCTACATGCTCAATGCGGGATTGTAGGTTTAATATTCGTTTATATAACAGTGATCTACGGATAAGACAGGCCACGCCCCCTCCCTGTCGATCGGGCCTATCAAATCTCTCTATTTTCCAATTAGTGAATTTTAACGCAAAATCTTGTTCGAGATTTGTCTTGTTCAAGAGTATGATATTTGCGTTAGAATGCTGAATATAATTCTTGAATTCCGCGAGCTTGGTTCGCAGACCATGACAGTTCCAGCTTACAATTTTTATATACATTAGATACTATACTTATTGATCTCTTCAGAGAAGAAACGCATCGATGCTTGGATAATCTGCATTTTATTCCCTCCGCAAGACTCCAGCACCAACGCGTACTCCTCTAAACAAAGAATAAGTTGTTCGATGTTTACTAAATGATTAATTCTATCGATTGCGTTTTAAAGAGATGTAAGATTATTTGTTATATTATTTACATTTTGAGTGTTTGATAAGTGATTATGAGAATTAATCTGACTTTGCCTGCTATTGCCACTAACCTGTCGCATATTTATGTCCTGTTGTTGCCTAGCGCCTTCGGTCAGCTTGGCTTGGCTGTCTCTAATTTGGGGGAAGTTTCTATCGAACTCTTGTTGTTCGCTTTCATCGGCTGCGTTTGGATTTCCCCGGTTTTGCCATGCTGGCCGGGCTGGTGGCGGAGCGGGCTTATAGATTTGCTGTTGTTTTGTAGCTTTCGGGGGTTGTAATTGTTCCAGCTTGTACAGGTACACGGGACACTCCGTGCTTATCGAGCGATGCTCACCACTGCAGTTCGAGCATTTCACAAAATCTGCCGTGCAGTGTATGATTTGATGTGCCCGGGCGCATTTTGAGCACGAAATCTGTCTCTTGCAATAGGTTCCTGAATGTCCGTGGGCCTGACACCTCTTACTGCATGAGTGGTTTAGTGTTGCGCCTGTTTTCCCACGAGACACGTACGCTTAGAATAGTTCTAACTTTTTGGTTTAGAAATTTTAGCGTAATGTTTGCCTCTAAGACGACTAAATATAGTGGCCTAAGTGTCTTCTTCATCTCGAAGATTGATTTAGCATGTAAGTCATACTCTTCTAGTAGTGCTGCTCTTCTTGCGTTACTTGCCCGTCGAGGCCTCTTAAGACGAAGGCATGAGTTTTTTGACTCTGGCGCGCGTAAGAGTGGTACTTTGTGCTTTCTCTTTCGAGGTACCTTTTTAACGTTTCCCAGTCTTTTTCGGCCTCACAGTATACGATGACCGAGTTTCGGGTGTATTTGAGGGCAAATTTCTCGATCTGCATGGCCCCGAGGTCGCTTCTAAGGGTGCTATGATCGACAGGCCTTCCTTTTATTACTATGGGCGGTGGCTGTGTCTTTTTACTTGCTAAGTGTGCTTTCGGTTTAGTCTTCGGTTTTGTTTTTGTTAAGATTTGCCGCTTAACTGGGACATTTGATGAAGCGATGCTGCTAGTTTCCTCGACTTCAGTATCTGATAGTGGTTGAAAACTATTGCTTGTGGGTATTGGGGGTGGCCCTCCCTTATCAAGTTTGATAACCCTGAAGTTCTTCTTAAAAGGTATGGTTTTAAAAGGCACCCTGAAGGTGTCTTTTTCGTTTTCGTGTATCAGGAGCCCAGGATCCGCGATAGACGAAGCCGGTCCCTGTTCGGTTCGGGCAGACGGAACTTCGTTGTGTATAGGCTCTCTATTTACATATTTTGTAGTTACTGTTTTTGTGTCTGCTTTTTCGGCGAGTTTTTGTTTTTTGGTGTTTACGTTCGTTTCCGGAGAGCTGTTGTTGCTTGGTGCGGGAATCTCTTTCTTTCTCCTTCCTGTATCGATTCTGGGTTGTGCTGGCCGTTTACATAGGTTAATATGCTTTTCTCGAAAGTGTATTCTACACCTCGTTATTGCAGTTCTTAGGTTCTTGGCGTCAGCTGCATCCGCCGAGCCTAATATTTGCAGTAAACGTGCACATGCTGTGCATGTCCCTTGGTTTATTTCTAGCTTAGGAATAATTCCAAGAGCGATAGTTCGGTCAAGGGGTCTGTCGGTGTCCGACTCTATGGACATTAAGGACACATTGTCGTCATCCCTGTTGTCCATTTCCGGTTAAAAACGGGGCTACGCCCCCGCACACTGAAAAATTACCACTTACGGTTCTATTCCTAGTCTATAATATCAATTATAAACTAGCGAAAATGTCGGTCCCTATTCGAACGATAAAGCGCAAATAAAATTTGTTATAAATCTGAACTAACCGTTGCCGAATAGACGATCTCCTCCCTGAGGAATTTATTATCGCCGGCTTTGGCGTCGAACAGGCCCCAGTCAAGTCTGATGTCCCACGTGTATGCGTAGCACGTGCTTATCAGAGACGCCGCTATCCACAAGTAGAAAAAAGGCGACATTTTATCTTCGTTAGGGGAATTATCTGAAATGTAATAGATAAAATCAATAGCAAAAGCAACCGCAAAAGCCGTTTATCGATGTTTTATCCAGACTGGAAACTTATAAATTATTGATTTCTGAAAAAGACATATTCACTTAGAAAGTGTAGCGATCCTTTTCACACTGAGCCACGATATATTATTCTTATAGGGTATGATGTCCACAATAGATTTTTCCATTACTAGGTTTAATATCAATCATTATTGACCGTTTTCATTATTTACCTTAATTACAAACCGGGGCTAATAATGAGCCAATAGAAACTTGACATGTACATATCATAACACATATTGACACCAAGCCTACCAAAGCCAATAATAGTGTCTGTTTTATGACTTAGATCAATAATTAACCAACAGGCTTGACACGTAAAAATCATAACGTCCTATGTGAAAGGCAGGGCTGGGAATAGGTACTGGTACGACGTAAGCCAGTACAGCCAGTGTCGCCCCATCCGGTCGGGGTCACGACTAGCGCTGGCCTAATCCCTACTTCCTTTTAACCCAGAATCACTCACGCCCCAAACAGCCATCCTTGTTACCTTATCCCTCCATTGATCTTGGCTGGTTTCCCTAGTATTCACCGGGAGATCGCAAAAGGAAAATGGTGTAGGCGGTTATCTCACCCCTAGGAAAACCTGAATCAAAAGAGAACACCCATGAGAATGGAGTCACATCGAAGCCTCGAAAAACAAAAGCTCCTGCCTGGGGATCGCCAGGGCATGTTTGGAGCCGGCGCTGGACATGACAGCATGCGAACCGCGCCGCACACTAGTCGAAATTATGAAAAACCTGGCAGTAATAAAAAAATATTATTTTAAAATCCCCGATCTCAATGAATACCCTGACACTGGAGGCATATAGCTGCCTATGAAATTACTTTACCGAAAACAATATGTGTCGTTTTGCTGGGTGTCAAAGTTGACTCTTTTTATAAACTATTTGATGCGTTTATGCGTTATGTTAAATGTGCACAGAATTTTAGCGCGAAAAAAAAAAACTACATAAAAGTTTTGTGCAACAGTATCTTAAGATGGAAAATACCCAGCAAGATATATTTTCGTGAAATATTAGAAACTATAAGATTAGGTTAAGATTTTAAAAAGATCTTTTTTTTTGTTGTTTTTGAAATCCCACAATTGCAAAAGTAATTTTGTTTATGTTCTCCGTATATCTCCAGTTCAGCCTTTTTTTTATGTGCTTTAGTCCTTCATTATAAATTTTCCGTTGACAAACGTTGCCCCAAAATGCCCCTTCTAAATAAAAAATTAAAATTATTTTCTAATTTTTTATATTTTTCACATGTAGGTAAAATGTGGCAAACTTATTTGAAACAGCGACGTTTGAGGAGCGAAGAGAGGAAAAATGGCTTGCAGCCAATCGCCTTGATGCACTTTGTCACGAGGACGAGGGGAACTTGACGCGCCTGTTGCCGGATGTATCGGGCAAATTGATATAAATGTCGCAAATTTATTTAAATTGATCATGTGTAAAATAGATTATGAATTAAAGTTGAAGTAATAGTAAAGTTCCAGTTTGGATATTACTTTTTATTTTCAATGAGTTAATGAGTATATTAAATTATGTAAATAATAGGTATAAATATTGATTCTCAAAAATATTAAAGTAACTCAACATCATCAACATCGCCAATTTTTTGTCCGCATTCTTTCCGCTGTTCCAGTTATACTTGCCACACTTTATGTTAGTTTGGGTCAAATCTTGTAAGTTTATTTTGACTAACTTCTGAAAATCCGACTAACTTTTAATTTGGTAGGCATTTGGTTCCGGTAACAATACAATTCAATCCTTTTTTAGAACAAAAAAAAAATAAATGGTGGATCCAAAATGACAGAATTTTTCATTTTAAAATTAATTTGTCTGAAACTTAAAACTTTCAATTTTTTTTTTAATTTTGGTATGTGATAAATGACAAATAAGCCATGATAAAACCAAAAATTAAGTTTGTTTGCTACTAAAGTGTCAGAACTTTAACTGTCAACGCCTTAAGTATTGAGAATAGACTTATAGTGTGTTACATTATAAATGAACACCCTGTACAATAAGATTTTTTTTCAGTAAATGTTCCTCTTAATTTTTCTAAAGCATTGCTTCTAATTACAGATATAATAAATTTTTGTCTATTTCATTGTAGATTAATTATTAAAATAAAATGTGTTACTTGATGTAGGCACCTAATACTTGCCAACAAAATCCATAAACCTCTATGATAAAATTCCTTTTTACGCTCTTTTATTCAAAATAATATCATATCACGTATTAGGAACATACAAAACGTGTTCATTTAATTTCTGCCAGGTTTTTCGTAATTTCGACCAGTGTGCGCCGGCGGCAGGGTGTTGAGGAGGCGGACCCCTGTCGCACAAGAAGCAACAGCCCAACAACCCCGACGAGAAGTGGAATCAGACCATTCGGCAGAAGAACAAGAGCCCCTCTACCTGCTGGCTCGCCCCCCGTAAGGAGGACTGCCCGTAGGAGAGCAAACACTGGACGTATTAAGTGGAGCCGCGAGTTAAACTCCGATGTAATGCGAGCCTTTTATTATGTCAACCGGTGCGACGATAATCCGCTCCCAGGATGGAGACATTCCCTTCACGCCGAATTCTCCCGAAGATACCCAGAACTGCAAGTGACAGAACAGAATACCGCTGACCGGAAAAACATCAGAGAGGATGGCTAACGCGTGTCGAGGTGGAAGCCTTCAGACGAGAGGTAGGCAACACGATCCACCAAGGGCAAATTGTTCCAAATAAGCCACGAGACCGGACAGAACAGATAGTCCATCTAGATGAGACGCCTCACTTACAGGACCGTCAAGACAAACTCTAGAACCCAGCTCGATAGCACGTGAGCGACAAATTCCATAACCTTCTATCTTATTATTAGGGTTCTGACCCTCTCAACCATCCGTCTTTGCCCAAATTAAGAAGCATCTTCAAGACCAGGCAGAACATCAGCCTAGCCAATGAAGTTCTGTGGGAACACCTTGCCTCCTTCCGCATACTAAATGAAGTACACTTGTCAGTCTACTGCGCTGCTGTTACCGTCATCGAACTCAATGGTCAAAAAACATACATACCAAAGGAACACTGGATATAGATCATTTACGCGGAAAAGCTGATGTCATAGGCGCATACCTGCAGAACATCCGGTCGAGGAAAATAATCAGGAAAACCACTGCAATAGCGAACCCAGCAGGCATTTGCTTGGAAGACCCACAGCACTATCAACAATATGTGGAACTAAAAGACCTACTCAGACAACAAGCTAAGGCTAAGGGAGCTCGACTTCGCAGGTACAATGAGCTTTCCAAGAGAAAACAACAAAATGCAGACTTCACAGTAGACAGAAAGAAATTTTTCAGGAATTTGGAAACACGCCTAGAAAACCTACGAAATGCACAAGCCCCAGGCAATACTACTATTCCACAACTATTAAAACTCCATCTGGTCAGAAGCAGTACACTACAGCAGAGAGTCCGAATGGATAGCAGACTAGTGCATCGGAAGTTGAGGAAATGTCTGTGGATCATTTAACAGCAGAAAATATTTCCCAGGCTATCAGGACAACCAGCAATTTGAAAGCGCCGGGACCAGATATACTGCACATCTTTTGGATCAAAAACCTCCCGGCATGTTTTCCAAGCCTTGCTCGATGTTTTATGAAAGCATTGGACCATTCCCCAAGTTTCTTACAGAGGGAAACACATATATGCTGTTAAAGGAGGGCGACCCCGCTATACCGAGCAACCATAGACCAATCACGTGCCCGTCGGTAATATACAAACTCTTCACGTCACTTCTCAACAACCGAATATATGAACACTGCGCGATAAACAACATACTGGAGGAAGAGCAAAAGGGTTGTATACGAGGATCAGCCGGGTGCAAACATCAACTTTCCATAGATGTAGTGGTTATAAAACAGGTTCAGACTAGGAAAAGAGATCTCAATGTGTGCTATATTGACTACCGCAAGGTCTTCGATTCGGTCCCTCATGTTGGCTGATGAAGGTACTGGAGATTTACAAGATTTGCCCGAAAGTAAGAGCGGTGCTCCAACATCTCATGAGCACCTGGCGGACCAATATCCTTGTCAACAACAACAACGCTGGTAGAAGTCAAGGAGGCTCTTTATCACCTGTGTGCTCCTGCTTGGCTTTGAACCCTCTTTCTACGTTACTGAACAACACGAATATTGGGTACAGACTTAAGATCAGGAACGGGCGGAGGTTATCCCATCTATTGTATATGGATGACCTAAAGCTCGTTGCAAAGAGCCAGACTGGACTGCACTCTCTACTTAACACCGTTAAGACCTTCAGCGGGGACATAAACATGTCATTTGGAGTTGACAAATGCGCCATCATCAACATCACAA
Organism: Pissodes strobi; assembly: GCA_016904865.1. Lineage (NCBI taxonomy): Eukaryota > Metazoa > Arthropoda > Insecta > Coleoptera > Curculionidae > Pissodes > Pissodes strobi. The sequence continues at coordinate 18,811 of JAEQML010059669.1, read as the reverse complement.
GGGGCGCCGTGGAAATCTAACAAGATCAATACCATGATATCGATAACTTACATCCCGAAGATACATACAAGTATTTACGAATGCCTCAGAACCAACATATCGACCACACGCACCTGAAGAATATGTTCGCCGAGAAGTACAAGAAGAGAGTACTCAAGGTTCTGAACACCAAACTTTCATCGAAGAACCGCTCTGAACACCTGGGCAGTGCCTGTCTTAACCTACACCTTTGGTATCCTTAAGTGGTCTGATGCGGACCTAAATGGACTCGACAGGCTATCTCGGCGACTGATGACCAAACTCCGATGTCTGCACACCAATGCATCGGTTAAGAGGCTATACCTTCCCCGAGCAAGCGGCGCTCGAGGTATGATGAACATCTACAACTTGTGCAGAACCCAGGAGAAGAACATACGGCAACACTTCCGAAGATGGTCTGATGAGAATAGCAGCCTAGGAGGATCGAGGATATACGCCACTGAATCTACAACACCGCAATCTCGAGTTCGACATAAGCTCAAGGCAGGAAGATCAAGCCACCTGGATGGAACAAGCCTTACATGGTAAGTTTCCAAGAAGTCTAGAAGCGGACAACGTCGATAAGCCGACCTCACTAGCATGGCTCGGCGCCGAATACCTCTCCCAGAAACCGAAGGATTCTTCATGACCAGGATAGAGTTATCAAGACTCGCAACTATGAAAAACATTGTCTAGGACTTGACGTAGAGGAAAAGTGTAGGAAGTGTGGGGCGGTGGATTATTCTATAGAGCATATCATCGCAGGTTGTAGATCACTCGCCGATAGCGCATGCCTAGGACGTCCCAATCAAGTGGCCAAATTCATCCACCAACAGCTGACTCTCAAGAACGGATTCCTTCACATATGCCCACAGTATTACAAATACCAGCCCCAAGCAGCCTTGGAAACAGATAAAGCAATACTGTATTGGGACATGTCTATAATAACGGATAGATCGAACATCGTTATCATAGATAAGGAGAAAAAGACTGGAACCATCTTTGACATAGCTGTGCCGCTATCTCATAACGTCAGAAGGACTAAGACAGAAAAAGTCATAAAATACGAAAACCTTGCAGTAGAGCTGAAGAACGCCTGGCAGCTGACTAAAGTCTTCACAATCTCACTGGTAATTTCGGCTGAAGGGATCACTTCGAAGAATCTCCCTAAAAATCTTCAGGATCTCGGATTTTCCCAGAATATCATTGGATACGCGCAGAAGGCACTCAAGAGGAATTAGTGTGTAAGTATGTTTTAAAATTATGTGATTCTCGTTTCACAAACCTCGAGTTGGTTTGGGAAGGCATTCCTGACCGGAGACTGAGTGGGAGGAACTGAATTGTTTTTCCACCAGGTTACCTCAGCCTAGTAATCAGGCTAAATCGTTACCAGCGAAAGCTGAGTTAGCGTGGATATCGTTAATAATAATAATAATTAGTCTCAGCAATTAATAGCAACAACAAAATTGACATTTATGAATGTTATAAATCAATCTTTTGCATTCGTCTCTTAAAAGACTCATCCAATAAACCTTATTTTATGTACCATAAATATCGTCATTTTAACACTAATCATACTTACATTCATCTATTTTACTTAACGTAGAAAATATCACAACGAAAAAGGAAGTAGCGTACTTCACAGCATTGGCTATGTGTGGAAATGCTTCTTTCGTGTCGCGGTATCGTCTCATGCACTGAGCGAATCGAAACCACGGTGGAAGACAACCCATAAGGGCTCTGACGCCTATGAACTTCTCTACACAGTAATTGGCATCTGAAAGCAAACAAATGCTGATTTGGGCCATTTATGAGGTAAACATATACAGAAGCAATTTTCAAGATTTGCGCATAGTGTTTGGGTCGCAATTATTTAACCATTTTTGAGCTAGTAGGGGCATTTGATGGCAAAATATTACTATTGAAAATATCAATATTTGTCGTACTAGAGAACGCTAGAAATTCCCGGCCTAACTGCAGTTATCTACTAAAGCAGGAAGGTAATATATTAGTAGTATAAGGTCTAATTTTGAATTGGCCGAGAATATATGAATTTATTTTGGTGGACACCTCAATTTTAAAGCAAGAATACTTCGGTTCCCTTTTAGTTCAATTTTTTCGCATTCCAAATCAGTGAATCCCTTGATATTGAGGTAATTTTCAGTATCCGTAGACGCTAGAGATTTTCAGGTCAGCTATACACATTTTCCTTTTTCCTTCAATTAGTAACACTAATCCATCCTAATGGATCCTTTCAGTCCACTGCGGCAGATAGGCCTCTGCTTAGTGGATCCAGTCACTGCTGCTTTGAGGCGCTTATTGAATCTAACTTCCTTTTATCTGCTTTAGAAGGAGAAGAGTCAGGGCACACCCATTCAATATCGATTGGCAAGCTGTCATCCACGCTAATATCTTACTAGTATTTACCGAGAAAGTTATCCCATCAGCTGTAAAGTTGATTCACAGTACGTACGTAAGCTCGAAGTTTTTCAATCGACAGTGGATTGGTGTGCCCAGATCCTTGTTTTGGATCTCCCATCAACCGGTTAGGGGGCCTATCTATTATCAGTCATTGATGTTATTAGGAATTTTGTCTCTTAACGATATGTTTAGCATAGATAGCTTCATAGCTGTTAGAGCGACTCGAACACCTTTTGGAGAGTAACTCCAGGAAGCGTTTCCTGAGTGCAGTTTTTAACGAAGTAAAAATGGATTACCTTAAATAGGCTAATAAAAGCGTTTTATTACATCTAAATTAGGGATATAAAAGGGGTTCGTCATAACTCTGAGACTATACACATTGCACTGAGGCCGTGGAGATGATGAGGCAATGGTGCAAAGAAAATAATCTTAAGCTTAAACCAAGATAAAACAGGCCTAATGGTCTTTAGCAAGAGCAACTTGGTGTTCGATATAGAATCCCTACATGTGAAGGTAAACGGCAAGTCAATTCCATCCATTACAGATGTCAAATTTTTAGGTGGCTACTTGGACCCAACTCTAAACTGGACTGAGCACACTCGTCATTTGCAGTCCAGGTTAAATAGTCTCTGTGCAGTGATGTGTAGACTGCGAGAGGTTTTAACTGTCGAGGGTCTCCGTCAGATTTATTTTGCAGGGGCACGGTCCATCATAGGCTACAGCGTAATGTTTTGGGACTCGTCAACAAGTGCAATTGCGGTGTTAGAACCCAAAAGCGAATAATAAGAACAATGCTGAAACTGCACCCCAAGGCTTCTTGCAGGTCTTTTTTGCGGAGTTGGGGATCATAACAGTTCCATCATTATATTTTATTTATTTATTAGCCCATTAATGGTTTACACTTAAGCAGATTGGAAGTTAGGTTAAAATCTACAACTAATACTAATTCTAATACTACTACTAATACTAATGTAAATTTCACCAGGAGATATTAATTGAGTAACAGTACAAGAACATAAAAGTTGGAAGAAAAGCAAAACATAAATAAAAATTGGTAGAGTAGTGAATATAATATAAGACAAGATAAAATGTGAGAAAGTGGGAGCGGAAACTGGCAAGATGAGGACAATGTGAGTCATACAATATCCAACATCATGTCTGCAAAGTCCCTGGGTCTAGCGAAGAAATCAATTTCCGGGTGCTGATTGGCTAATTTGGTAGTCCTGGGAAGGAATGAGTTTGAAGCATAGGTGGTTCGATGAAGTTTCCTGTGGAATGTGTAGGTGGAGCGGGAGCGCATCAGAGGGACGTGTAGACCAAGTTCATTCAGGTAAGCTGCAGAGTCGACGGTTGAGTGCAGAATTTTGTAAAGAAGGTTGAAATCTCTTCTGTTCCTTCTGTCCAGGAGGGGTTGTAGTCTGAATCAGTTGTATAGGGTTACATAGTCGAATGTGTATATGTCCGGCTGTGAGATACCTGCCTTGAAGGTCAAGTATCGTGCGAACTTCCGTTGTACTTGTTCTAGAGCATGAATATGAGATGCATACATTGGATTCCACACCGAAGAGCAGTATTCAAGGATTGGCCTCACCAGAGAGCAATACAGTTGTCTAATGGATTCGGTTTGAGTGAAATCAGCAGTGCAGCGCCTAATAAAACCCACCAGTCTTAAGCACCTTGATGTGATATCAGACATATGAGTCCTGAACGATAAGGTGGAGTCAAAAGTAACGCCCAGATCCTTGATCTGCGAAATATTGGGGATAACAGTTCTATTTATTTGGTAGTCGAAGTGGGGGGGGGGGGGTATGATTTTTGATATGCATATTGAGAGACATTTGGACACATTTAAGACCATTCTGTTGGACTCGTACCATTCATACAGTCTGTCGAGGTCCGATTGAAGACGCCGACAATCTAGGTTGGATGAAATACGGGTGAAGAATTTAAGGTCGTTGGCAAAGCAGAGGAAAGAGGCATTAGAAAAACAAGAGATGTCGTCTATAAAAATGATAAATAACAGTGGTCCACGGTGAGACCCCTGAGGAACTTCCGATGGAACTACAAGTTGTTTAGAGATTGAGCTGTTCAAGCGCACCATATGAGCTCTGTCCTGGAGGTAGTCGGTGATCCATCCGAGGAGAGCAGCTGATGCACCCAAGGAGCGCAATTTGTTGATCAGCAAGGCATGGTTCACTCTGTCAAAAGCTTTAGAGAAGTCTGTATATATGGTGTGAACCGTTTCGCCGCGTTCGAGCGATTTGCTGAGTCCTCATAATGTATGAGGTTAAGTTCCGTGGAGCGCCTGGTGCGAAAGCCGAACTGTTCCTCCATCAGAGTGGGATTTACTTGATGCACCAGTTGTTGAGTGATTAGGTCCTCAAATAGCTTTGGTATTGTGCTGATGATACGTATTGGCCTTTAGTTCTTCACGTCACTCTTGTCGCCCTTTTTAAAGGTTGGTACTACAAAACTCTCCTTCCAGAAAGAGGGGAAGCGGCCCTGGCGTAGTGAGGTGTTGAATAATATATGCACAGGGCGAGAAAGCACGAAGCTGCAGATCTTGAGGAGACGAGGTGTGATGCAGTTAGGACCGGGACCCTTGAAAATATCGAAACTACAGAGTTTCGCATATATCGAGGATATGGATATATTGTCTAATTCAATGAACGTTTGGCAGAGAGAAATAGCAGGTTCAACAGGGTACACTATATGTGAGTAAACAGAATTGAAATACTCGGCGAACAGGTCGCAGCGATCTTCGTTGATCAGGTCAGTTTTGCCGTTGTAGTTGAGATGGTAGGTCGTTTTGTTTGCGTTTTGCGTTGACATAGTTCCAAAAAGATTTAACGTTACTGTTATTAACCAGAGAGAGTTCAGAGTCTCAAACGAAGTCACGATAACAATGAACTGAGGCCGATTTGCACCTCTCTCGAAGGTGGGAGAAGACAGCGTAGTCCTCTTGAGATTCAGTGCGTTTCCACTCCTTGTGTGCACATTGCTTTCCATTTTGTCCTTCAGTTTTTGGGTCTGTTTCTCAAGGTTCATGATTCGGTCCATTTTCTCCTTTAGATCACAGGTATCTTTTTCAAGGATGGCGATTTTTTTTGTTCATATTTGGTAGATCTTTCACCGTGTTGTTGAATAGTTCCAGGCACTCTGATCAGAATTTCAGGTTATTTATAGAGCTGCACAGCACGCGAATCTCGCTTGATCGCAAACTGATAACAGTTTCTGCAAAAGGTATTCTTGCACATGTCGCAAGCACAAACAAAAAGTTCTTTTATTTCTTTGGACTTTGTTATGTCGATGAAATAGCAATCCTCATCGCACTTTGTACGCTTCAGCTTATCCATCCTGAAATGTATCAAACGCAGTACAATACACTACCAGACACAGCGCCGCCTCGAGAATGCTGTGATTATGCTTTGCTATGAGTCGGCCTTATCGGAATTTTAGAGATAAGGCGATCGATAAAGTAAACAACGATGGCCGGAACTTTAATACGAACAATAGAGAGATTTTAAGCCACTTGTGGAAAACGTCACGTTATATCACATTAAACGTTATCGATGGTAATGCAGTACCTTATTTGCGTGTGTCAAATATTAGTTTTTAGATCACTTCTTTTTCTTCTCCCTTACGTTAACCCTTCCCATCATCGGTGTTTACTTTACTTGTATTTACGCAATGACATATTCTTGATATGTCATTGATACAACCATAACCTGATTTTATTAAATATTAAATATGTATTTATGATGGAAGAAATTATTGAAAATGTAATTAGGTGAAGGTGTAAATCACGATTTGATAAGAAGAATCATTATTAATGATATATTTCAAAATCTCGTCCATGATGTTGCAGTCCCAAGACCGATTTTTTCTTTAGAGCCTCCATTGCACCTGTCTTCAATCTTCAACAAAATTATAAAATAGATACCAAATCACTAATCAGGCAATTTTATCTGCTTTACCTAATTGTAAATTAAAATTTAAAAACAACAAACAACGAATCATATAATTCATATACGTATATGCAACGAATCATAGGTAAGTAAGGTTAAGTCCTCAACATTCAACGTTGCCAATAATTATTTTTGAAATCTGTTTTACAACATAATTAACAGAAAGCAGAGACAAAATTAAAATATTTGTATACTACAACCACTAGCTATGCATTTTTTTATCTAATTAGTACATATTTTAATAACAATTAGATAATTACCTATACAAGTTGTCTATATTGGGCAACACTTATTAACTTTATCGCTTATTAGCGTTACGTTTATCCGTCTAATAAGGTAATACGTTATCGGTTAATAGTGTAATCGGTTATAATTGCGCTACTGCGCATGCTCTGTATAAGGTTTAACGTTTAAGGTAGTAAAAGTAAGGGGCTTAAAAAAAACAATATCACAGCATATCACTTTAACAATAAATATTAACCGTTAAACTTGCTCGATACACAAATATACACATGTACGAAAACTACCAACATAAAATGAAACTATTTCTACTATATCGCAGTTTATATCGGGAGCCCAGAACACGTCCGTTCAGTGCGACGATTCACACATGAATGAAATTAGCGATGTTTGTCAGAAAACATCGACATCTATTTATGTCCAATCATCACCACCACAGTTTATACCGTCAACGGTATAAACTCTGTCACCACTATAGTGAAGACATGGAAATTGTTACGAGTAGAAGTGATCTTAGCGTTCCTACTCACAGCTCAACTTCCTTTCAAAAGGGCCCTGCTTATATGGTCATCAAGATATTTGGTCTTCTCCTTCGGGAGATGCGGGATGAAGGAGACATCAATAGATTTAAAAGTTTACTTAAGGACTTTCTCTTAAGAAAGTATTATTACGATTTTAGTTTCAGATCTTAATGTTAGCTCCATATTTTAACATGTTTGATTGTATGTAATTGTGTTGGTGTATGTGTTGAAACTGTTTGAGTTTTTTGGTCGGTGTAGATTCCGCTTTTCACTGTATTAATTGTTACTTTGTGAATTTTAAGTCAGTGTATATTCCGCTTTACTATGTATGTTGGTACAGTTTGGTCTTTTCTCTTCTGGTCTGTTGACGTTGCTGTATCTCTTGGCGGATTTTGCTGGCAATAAAGAAATTATTTATTATTTATTTATTTATCATTATTTATTATTTGATTAATACTTTGGCTTTTCTCGTTCGGACTGTGTCTTATTTGGGCGGTTGGGCTGGGAATTTTCGTCACAATAATCCCGATTACCTACAAGTTATCTCGCAAACCGAAAGATTGCACAGAGGTACCTACACTCTTTTTTTAAATGATACTGGAGTGGATAAAATGTATCTTACTTCATGCGGCGCTCAAAGTTGAGCTAAAAATTGTGAAAAACCGTCCCAATTTTTTTTTTAAGAAAAGCATATTTCGAGTTTTGAAAGTATAAGAACGCATCAGAAAATAGGATTTTTTTCCAGAAAATTTAACCTTCCTTTAAAAAATTGAAAAATTTTAAAATAAATGAAAAAGAGTTTATTAACCAACTTACTAGCGGAGATAACGAAGAAATTATCAGTTTTCCTTCAGTCGGTCAGGATTTCCAGTTATGCGCACAAATTTCGCGACAAAAAAGTGTAAAACTGCAGACGCTCAAAAAATCGCGATTTAGAAATATAACCAAATTCGATAGGAAACTGCGATTTTTACTGTTCAATAGAGCAGAAATGACTATAAATCTGAAAATTATCAGGCTCTTATAACGTATTTTATGTCTTCTATCGGCGCTCAAAGTTGAGCTAAAAATTGTAAAAGGGTACCAATATTTGTAAAAAAAAGTCATATTTCGAAAAATAATGGTTTCTACAGAAAATGGTCCTTATTTTCGAATTCAGCAGGTTCGAAAGTATAAGAATCGCATCAGAAAATGTGATTTTTCCAGAAAACTTAAAAAATCGATTTGCCTTTATATAAAATTTTGGTCACCTTCCTTCAAAAAATGTTAAAAATTTAAAATCAAGGAAAATTTGTTTATTGACTAACTTACTACCGTAAGTAACGGAAAAATTATCAGTTTTTCTCTAGTCCGTTTGGATTTCCAGTTTTTTCACAAAAATTTTGCGAAAAACAAATTTAAAACTGCAGACCCTCAAAAAACCGTGATTTAAAAATATAACGAAATTCTACACCCAACTGCGGTTTTTACCGATCAATAGAGCAGAAATGGCTCTATAGATCTGAAAATGATCAGGTTCTTATAGCGTATTTTGTGTCTTTTATCGTTGCTCAAAGTTGAGCTAAAAATTGTAAAAAACCGTACCCATTTTGTTTTTAATTCATATTTCGAAAGTATAAGAATCGGATCAAAAAGTGTGATTTTTCCAGAAAATTTAAAAAATCGATTTGTTTTTAAGTATATAATATTGATCACCTTCCTTCAAAAAATTTGAAATCAATGAAAATGTGTTTAGTGACAAACCTACTACCGTAGGTAACGAAAAAATTATCAGTTTTCCTCTAGTCCGTTTGGATTTACAGTCTTTTCACAAAAATTTCGCTAAAAAAATTTCAAAACTGCAGACCCTCAAAAAACCGCGATTTAAAAGTATAACGAAATTCCACACCAAACTGCGGTTTTTACCGATTAATAAAGCAGAAATGACTCTATAGATCTGAAAATTATCAGGTTCTTATAGCGTATTTTGTGTCTTCTATTGGCGCTTAAAGTTGAGCTAAAAATTGTAAAAAACCGTACCAATTTTTTTTAAAATTCATATTTCGAAAACTAACGGTTTTTTGCAGAAAACGGTGCTCATTTTCCAATTCAGCAGGTTCGAAAGTATAAGAATCGGATTAGAAAATGCGATTTTTCCAGAAAATTTAAAAAATCGATTTGTTTTTAAGTACATATTTATTTGGTCACCTTCCTTCAAAAAATTTAAAATCAATGAAAATGTGTTTATTGAATAACTTACTACCGTAGGTAACGAAAAAGTTATCAGTTTTCCTGTAGTTCGTTTGGATTTCTAGTTTTTTCACAAAAATTTCGCTAAAAAAAAATCAAAACTGCAGATCCTCAAAAAACCGCGATTTAAAAATATAATGAAATTTCACACCAAACTGCGGTTTTTACCGATGAATAGAGCAGAAATGGCTCTATAGATCTGAAAATTATCAGGTTCTTATAGCGTATTTTGTGTATTCTATTGGCGCTTAAAGTTGAACTAAAAATTGTAAAAAACCGTACCATTTTTTTTTAAATTTCATATTTCGAAAACTAACGGTTTTTGCAGAAAACTGTGCTTATTTTCCAATTCAGCAGGTTCGACAGTATAAGAATCGGATCAAAAATTGTGATTTTTCCAGAAAATTTAAAAAATCGATTTGTAATTTTGGTCCCCTTCCTTCAAAAAATTTATAATCAATGAAAATGTGTTTATTGACTCACCTACTACCGTAGGTAACGAAAAAATTATCAGTTTTTCTCTAGTCCGTTTGGATTTCCAGTTTTTTCACAAAAATTTTGCGAAAAAAAAATTCAAAACTGCAGACCCTCAAAAAACCGCGATTTTAAAATATAACGAAATTTCACACCAAACTGCGGTTTTTACCGATCAATAAAGCAGAAATGACCCTATAGATCTGAAAATTATCAGGTTCTTGTAGCGTATTTTGTGTCTTCAATTGGCGCTTAAAGTTGAGCTAAAAATTGTAAAAAAACGTACCAATTTTTTTTTTTAATTCATATTTTGAAAACTAACGGTTTTTGCAGAAAACGGTGCTCATTTTCGAATTTAGCAGGCTCGAAAGTATAAGAATCGGTACAGAAAATGTGATTTTTCCAGAAAATTTAAAAAATTGATTTGTCTTTAAGTATATAAAATTTTGGTCACCGATTTAAAAATATAACGAAATTCCACACCAAACTGCGGTTTTTACCGATCAATAGAGCAGAAATGACTCTATAGATGTGAAAATTATCAGAATCTTATAGCATATTTTGTGTCTTCTATCGGCGCTAAAAATTGTAAAAAAAGGTACAAATTTTTGTAAAAAATTCATATTTCGAAAAATAATCGTTTCTACAGAAAATGGTCCTCATTTTCGAATTCAGCAGATCCGAAAGTATAAGAATCGGATCAGAAAATGTGATTTTTCCAGAAAATTAAAAAAATCGATTTGTCGATATAAAATTTTCGTTACCTTCCTTTAAAAAATTGAAAAATTTTAAAATCGAGAAAATATGTTTATTAACTTATGAAAATATATTATAATAACCTACCTTTTCCTTCTGACCAGCTCCCGTTACTTACATAAAAACATACAAAATACTGCAGGTCAGTAAAAAGAGTGACCAAACTATTCAGCTGATCCGCCAGCCAAAAATCTGCGAATGTTACGAAGAAAAATGGCGCCACGAAGACTTTCCCCTAAAACAAAATTATATAGCATAACATACATTCACCCATAAAAATTCATACTAAGGTAACCTAGTGATTTTGAGAATCCTCATCGAAGAGAGCGCTCTTCCCAGACAAGGTAGTAATTTGAACAAGCACCAGCCATATAATAAACAATGGTTATATTAAACTAATGACTCTTCTACCAACCCCACTAGGTACTAGCCCTAGAAAATTGTATAGGGTCTGGAATTAGAACAAACTCCAGGTATAGACTACTAAATATTAGGCAATACGCAAAAAATATCATGTTTCAAGAATTAAGACTGTTAATTAAACATAATTGACCATAAATGAACAAGTGTATTATTTCTAATGTTTTTGGAAATATTGATGCAATAAATGCTCCAGAACAATTTATGATTTCTTTTATGTCTGAAAATATACGAGAAGAAACGGGCTCTCTTCCACTGAAAGGGAAATACAAATCGGACTTTATTTGGCTTCCTAAAAATGTTTCAAAGTTATACCAGTTGTAAAGCGCTTTAGTCTATACTCAATTTTCGGGTGCTTGTCGGCATGCGTATTACAACTGATAAATGTGGCTTAATAGCATGTTTATAACAAAACATCAATATTTAAATGTGTAATTAAAATAGCAAATCATATTCGTTAAATTTAAGTGAGACAATATTGACTTCGCCCTGAAATTCAGACAAAAAAAATGTTCAGAAAGAATTTTTGCATACTACTCATCACATTATATTTAATTCATCAACGACAAATAAAATATGTGCAAAATGTGCCAAAACAATAATAGGACAGTTTAGACACGATCAAACAAAATCACTTTACAAATTAGATACAAAAGCAGAATAACTAAAATAAAAAATGAAATAAAAATACCTAGGCTCATAATAGCAAATACAAAGCATGCAGCTACTACACACCAGCACTCGGAGGGCCCAAAATCTTGCTTCGTATCTAAACGTCTTCGTGGGATTTAAAATGAACATCAGCATCATTATAATTAGAGCTAGGGGATGTACGAACGCTGGCAAACCTATTTGGTCACTGAATAGAAAGCATAATACCTAAAAAAATAACTATTTGAATTAATCTAATTTAGCTATCTATTAGAGGTAAGAGGCCCAGCCAGAAGGAGTAGTATGAAATGATCATGAATAAGGCGTTATAAATTAAAATTTTGAATTTACAACGGAATATCTTCCATGACATGATAGATTAGTTAAGCGTTCAGGATGATCGCTAAGACTTATTACAATATGACTGTTTCGTCCACTCTTACATATTTCTTGTTTCTGTCTTTATAGTCTTAAATGTATTTTTTAAATATTATATTTCCATTAGATTAAGCTACATATATAAATTCGTTTAATCATAAAATTCAATTTATCTAAATTATAATTACTCTATTTCTTGCATTAACATTATTCGAGATTAATGCTTCTTCATTATGGTTTTTCAAGATTTTATTTTCTCTTGTGGTCAAACGTTTTTCCGTGTACATGCAGAAAATCTGAGACCTTTACACGCGTGTGCGTTTCGTAGCGATCAGTGCGATGGTCGTTCATGGGTCCAAAAAAAAATCAGATCGTACCGATACATCGATCGAGCGCGCTCCCGGTACTGTTCGCAATTCCGCATAAATTCAAACGTTACCAAAAGTTAAATTTTTGTCCCAATCGCTACCTTCAGTGAGTGCATCGAGCAATTGAAGCCAACAGGTAAGGTCTCAGTTTTCCCGATTAAATACAGTCCTCTAATACTCTACGTTGATGCTCAGCATAGACATATAACTTGAAAAATTATATAAATGCAAAAGTTAGTTCTCATTCTTACATTATTGGTCCTGATCGAGCCCGGATTTTTAGGAACTCAATTTCCATAGAATTCCGATTTTAGATTTCAAATTCTTTTCAAATAAAAATTTGTAATTAATCAGTTAATTAAATAATATAAATATATTCAATATTATCATTATCAATATCATCGTATCCTTTTTATTTTCTCATTTGATATTTAAATTGAAATAAATCGACAATTTTAGCGTTTATTTCGACCAAAATCTGCTATTTTTTGCAAATACCATTTCTTCAGATACTGGTGTTTTGCCGTTTTTATGGGAATTTGAGCACGCCGTTCGATGCTACGAGGTGAATACACGGTTTAATTCTTTCGAATAATTTATTTCATCGCACCGTGCGTCGCGTCGCGTCGTATTATTTAATCGTTTTTAAATATACAGAGTCACAGATAGGGTTAATTTTGTCACATATTTTTTATTTACGTATGGTTTATTCTGTCGAATAATTAAACACATCGCACCATCGTATTTAATGCTTTGAATTACACATTGTTCTAATTTGTTCTAATTTGCACTACCTCACGCCTCACAATTTATTTAAGCGCTTATATCACATTTTGCTCTTACTTTCTAAACTTACGATAGATATCTATTACTTCTATTCTCATTTAAAAAATGGCAGACAAGTTAAAGAAGGCCAAATCTTTGCGTCAAACCGAAGTCAATCGAATGAAAGAACTATTTAATGTAGCCAAAACTGAGACAGACTCAGCCATTCATATTTTATTTCGAATGCATTACGAACAAATAGACACAATAAGAGACGAGTTCTCCAGACAACATAATATAGTTATTGGCTTAATTTCTGATGAAGAATTTGACGCTGAAGATAAATTAAGAACTGATTTTGAAAATCAATATTATCCAATAAAGGCAATTTATTATAATTTATTCGCAGCCACCCCTGGTAGTTCTTCTACCTCTAGTGTTTCACCGCAGGTGAATGCTATTGTACCTAAAATAAATTTGCCTACTTTTTCGGGCGATATTTCTAAATTTCAATCATATAAAGATATTTTTGATGCTATTATTCATATAGTGCCATCTTATCTGACGCAGAAAAATTTCATTTTTTGATTAGTACGTTAAGCGGTCAACCTCTCTCATTAGTTCAAAAACTACCTCAAACTGCGGATAATTACATAATTGCGTATAACACTCTGTTAAACAGATATCTCAAACCTAGAGTCATTGCTGCCACGCATTGGGCTGCAATTGAAAATAGTCCAAAATTAACTAATGACAATCCGCAGAATTTGCGCAATTTACTTGATACTTTTCAGATAATATCGCTGCTTTAAAAAACCTTAGTTTACCTACCGACCGTTGGGACTTTATCTTGGTCCAAATGCTCCTCAAGCGTATCGATGTTTCTGTGGCTACAAAATTTGAGTTACAGCATGATACCGCAAAGTTTCCAAAATTCTCTGAATTGATGGATTATTTGAATAATCATTGTGCTGCTTTGGATAACGTGTCGTTCACTAGAAACGAGAAAAAAGTCGGTCGATTCCCTGATTCTCCTAAGCCTAAACCGCCTTTTCAATTGTCTAATTTTCTAAATAGTGACGTCGTCGATGGTAGTATCAAATCACCTGCGCCTCCCGTACCTGACGCATGTCGCTTATGTAAAAATGCCCATCTAATTTACAAATGCCCTGATCTTTTGTCAAAATCACCTCCAGATCGTTATCAGGTAATAAAATCCCATCACCTCTGTATAAACTGTTTAAGTCATTCCCACATAACAAAAAGGTGCCAGTCTACTCACAGTTGTCACAAATGTAATCTGAGACATCACACTTTGCTGCATTTTGAAAGGCAGACTAATCTCACAGATCAACCAAACCCCACGCCCAATAACCCCAAACCGTCTGATGATTCTCTCGCACCTCTCCATAATTTTTCGTCGCAGAACGCTAATGCTCAACAATCTAGTGTGTTGCTTTCCACTGCTTTGGCAGGAATTCTGGATGGGCGTGGCAACTTCCAAAAAATTAGAATACTGTTAGATTCAGGCTCTCAGTCTAATTTTATTTCTCAGTCTTGTATTAAGCGACTCGGCTTACATTCGTATAGTTTAAACTTTTCAGTCCAAACCTTAGGGCAAATTTAGACGCTCAATAGTTCTTCAGGAGTTAGTACCAAAATCCGTCCCTGGAACAAGACTTCTTCTATTTTTGACTTTAAGGCTGTCGTCATACCAACAATTTGTGGTCACTTGCCTTCATTTCCCATACCTACAGCGAAGTGGTCACATATTGCCAATTGTATCCTGGCCGATCCAGGTTTTAACCAACCAGGTCCGATTGATCTTTTGTTAGGTGCTGATCTATTTCCACATATCCTGGCAAATGGTCGCTTGATGGGCGATGCTAATGCCCCAGTCGCAATAAACACTGTTTTTGGGTTTGTCCTTATGGGAAAAACTCACAGCTCTATAAATCCACCCCTCACTTCTCAAACTTTTTTATGCATTGAACCCTCGTCACTTGAAAAGGTGATGCAAAGTTTTTGGGAGGTTGAAGAGGTTCCTCATGTCAAGACGATGTCCCTCGAAGATGATCGTTGCGAGTCAATATTTTTAAAAACAACTTCAAGAGATGAAAGTGGTCGATTCATTGTTTCACTCCCGTTTCGCGATGCTGAACCAATTTTCCCGGAAAGCAAAGGTCTTGCAGTGAAAACTTCTATTCTTTGGAGCGACGTCTGTTGAAAAATCCTTCTTTATATAAGGAATATTCTGCTTTTATGCAAGATTATCTAGATTCTCATTATATGGAACTTGTTCCACCTAATGCTTCTTGGACAACAAAAACTTATTATATCCCTCATCATTGTGTTCAAAAATTAACTGGTGCTACCGTTAAGTTACGAGTGGTTTTTAACGGATCCGCGAAGTTGCCCGGTCAAACATCTTTGAATGAGTGTCTTATGCCTGGGCCCAAGCTTCAAAGTGACATTGCTGGCTTATTGCTGTTGTTTAGGCTACACCGCATAGTTTTCTCTACCGATATTCGACAAATGTTTCGTCAAATTAGAATTTTTCCTCCTCACACTGATTATCAACGAATTGTGTGGCGTTTTTCCCAGGATACACCTCTGTCTGAGTACAGACTTTTAACAGTAACTTATGGTTTAACCAGTGCTCCATATTTAGCCATAAAGTCTCTTATGACGTTAGCTGAAACCGAGAAGCCAAATTATCCTCTTGCCGCTTCTGTTATATTGGAAAATTCTTATGTGGATGATATCCTGTCCGGAGCTTCCTCAATATCTGAGGCAAAAGCGCTCCAACAAGATTTAATCTCAATGCTAAAAAAAAGGAGGGTTTGAGTTGCGAAAATGGTGCAGCAATGATCCTCGTTTATTGGCTGATCTCCCCAGCTCTCACCTTTCCAATGAGAATATTTCGTTAAACCCTGACCTTGATTCGCCCCTCAAAATCCTGGGTTTGCAGTGGTTACCAAATTCTGATTGCTTTTCATTTTCCGTAAAGCCCATTGAAACCGCATGTACGAAACGCAATTTGTTGTCTAACATGGCAAAAATCTTTGATCCTCATGGTATTTTGTCACCTATAACATTTTTCATAAAACATCTCATTCAAAGACTCTGGTCTTTGAAGCTTGAGTGGGATCAAACACCTCCCAATGATATTGTCCGATTTTGGAATAAGTACACCTCCGAAATTTCCTGCTTATCTTCTTGTAAGCTCCCGCGTTTACTCATTCCTGATGATGTAATTTCCTGTGAAATGCATGCTTTTTGTGACAGTTCTGAAAGGGGCTATGCAGCAGTCATATATTTCGTTTTTCTTCACAAAAAGGGTGATGTAACCACACATTTTGTTTGCGGCAAATCAAAGGTTGCCCCACTCAAGGTTTTATCTATTCCCCGGCTGGAACTCTGTGCTGCCGTTCTTTTGGTTCGATTAGTGCAATTTATCTGTAGGGTGTATGAAACCAAACTTCCCTTCAAAACTCCTATTTTTGCGTGGTCCGACTCCACTATCGCACTCTCCTGGATAAAGTCCTCTCCACACGGGTGGAAGACGTTTGTTAGCAATAGAGTCAGTTTTATTCAGAAAAGGGTGGTTCCTTCATGTTGGCACCATGTATTGTCTGCAGAGAATCCAGCTGACATTGGGTCTAGAGGGCTCCTTCCCTCGGAATTGTTGGAACATCCTCTATGGTGGACTGGTCCAAAGTTTTTGAAGGATTCGTCTCGTCCATGGAACAATACTCTTGCAGTACCCCCTTCGACTGAAGCGTAAAAGGAGGAACGCATTATCACTCTGGCAGCTACTTCGACCACTCATTTTTTGGATGTTCCCAGTTTTCTTCATTTAGTCGTTTACAGCGTGTTTTTTCATATATCTTACGTTTTCTTCACAACACTCGCCAATTCGACAATAAAATACTTACCCCCTTATCCTCCCTTGAAATGCATGAAGCTAGCTTGATTTTAATAAAACATGTGCAATCTTCAGTTTTTTCAACTGAGATTTCCAATATAAAAGGAGGAAAGGCTTGCCCAAAATATTTAAGAAATCTCACCCCATTTCTTGACGAAAAGGGTATCCTCAGAGTTGGAGGTAGGATTCGCCATGCACCCATTTCGTTCGATCGTAAATTTCCCATTATTTTGCCTAGTAAGCATCACCTTACTAATATAATTGTCGAATTTTACCACCTTAAATATTTCCACGCAGGCATTGAAACTGTTCAGTTCTTAATGTCTCAACAGTTCTGGTTATTGTCTTCAAAGCGAGTTATTCACCGCATTATTAGTAAGTGTATCACTTGCTGGAAAACAAAACCACAAGCTATTCAACCTCCTCTGATGGGTGACCTGCCTTTGTCTCGTTTGACCCAAGTTAAACCCTTTTTGCATACCGGGGTTGACTTTGTTACAATGGCGAAATTACGCGGAGCCAAATCTACCAAGGCATATCTCTGCTTGTTTGTTTGCTTTTCCATCAAGGCTCTTCACTTGGAACTTGTATCCAATTTGTCAGCAGATGCCTTTTTGGCTGCTTTACGTAGGTTTATCGCTCGACGTGGTCGCTGTCAACACTTGTACAGCGATTGTGGTACTAGTTTTGTAAGTGCCAGTAAGCAATTGGTTGATTTGGTAAAAAATGCTGCATGTCAAGAAGCTATTGCTTGGCATTTTAATCCCCCCTCAGCTCCTCATTTTGGTGCCTTGTGGGAAGCGGGGGTTAAATCGGTCAAAACTCACTTGTATAGAGTCATTGGCACCCAAATATTAACCTATGAAGAATTGAATACCACCTTAATTCAAATTGAAGCCATGTTAAATTCAAGACCACTCACTCCAATTAGTAACGATCCTCATGATTTGACCGCGCTCACTCCCGGTCATTTTTTGACCATGGCACCCTTAGCAACCCCTCCAGAGGCTGACGTCACTTCTGTTTCTCTTTCACATTTGGATCGTTGGCAATTGATCCAAAGGATTCATCAAGACTTTTGGTCAAAATGGTCTAAGGAGTATTTGCACACTTTGCACCAGCGAGCTAAGTGGCACAAAGTGTCCACTCCACTAGAAGTAGGAACGCTGGTTTTAATAAAAAATGAATTAGCGCCCCCTATGCATTGGCATATGGGTCGTGTGACCAAGGTATACCCAGGGTTGGATGGGATTGTTAGAGTCGCCTCCGTACAGACTGCGAACGGTTTGCTCAAACGTCCGTTGGTTAAGCTGTGCCCTTTACCAGTCTGTGATTAACCCGAAAAATGCATAGCATTTTTGGTGGGCGGAATGTTTCGTCCACTCTTACATATTTCTTGTTTCTGTCTTTATAGCCTTAAATGTATTTTTTAAATATTATATTTCCATTAGATTAAGCTACATATATAAATTCGTTTAATCATAAAATTCAATTTATCTAAATTATAATTACTCTATTTCTTGCATTAACATTATTCGAGGTTAATGCTTCTTCATTATGGTTTTTCAAGATTTTATTTTCTCTTGTGGTCAAACGTTTTTCCATGTACATGCAGAAAATCTGCGATCTTTACACGCGTGTGCGTTTCGTAGCGACTAGTGCGATGGTCGTTCA